>JAVQJD010071030.1:0-33559 GCA_036023655.1 Nannoperca australis | reverse complement strand
CCCCCCCCCCCCCCCCCCCCCCCCCCCCCCCCCCCCCCCCCCCCCCCCCCCTAGCCTAGGTTATGGAGGATCTGGTGGAGATGGGAGCTGCACACAGGGCCATCAGGTGTTTTCTCTGTCAGAGTGGATTAGGCTCTTTTGTTGCATATTGAGAGAGAGTTTGATTGTTATTAAGCATCGTGTCACAGTAGCGCCTCTTAGGTGTGGCCGTGCATAGACGAACGAGGAGCAGGTGTGATTTAGCACAGGCAATAAAAGGAAAAAAAGTGACACACACATACACAATTAAACCAGCCACGGGAGCTGTGCATTCTGGATGATTTCAGTAGTGACAAAATAATATAAAACATCATTACATTTATTTTTACCACAGTCAGACTAAGGATTCTGTATTTCAGTATTTAATCTAGAGGAGGCCAGAAGTGTAATCTCTTTAGTCTGTAGTTGCAGCATATTGGCAGCTAGGATGGATGGACAATATTATAAATCCATAGAGAGGTGACACTGAAATGGAACACACGACTGAAATTTATAGATCAGAAGTGCATATTTCATATTTCTTTTTAACAGCAGATAAAAAGCATTAATAATGTATGTGGGTGGTTGAGCTGAAAGCTACAATGAATGTAGCTACATACTGTTAGGCTACAGTAACCCATCTAATGTAACCTAAAATAAATATAATCTCTTAGCAAGTAGAGGTGGAAAAAGTACCTCATATATACTAACAACTGATGATGCTATACATATTTGTTGATATCCCAGATTCTTTGTAATGTGGTTCTGCCTACTTCAAAATCACAAAACTTTCAAAATTCCTGGAATTCCCTGACTTCCCAGCCTACAGATAACAACAGTGTTATTCATTATTAGAGAGTAGGCCTATGTGCAGTCAGTAAAAGCCTCATGCCATGCATTATGCCCCCTGTGTCTCACTTCACCCACGCAACCACCCTTTAACTCAGCCAGCCAACCATCCTGTGCATTGCCCTGTCAAGGGATGAAGAGGCAGCACAAGGAAGAGGGCAGTGGTAACACAGCTGCCCACCATGACCTGTACAAAAGATAGCACCCATATACTTTCTGACAGCCAGATTAATGAAACCCTATAGGAGCTTCTCTGTTGGCCCCCCAAAAGCCTGACGGAGACAGAATAGTCTAACCAGCACCATTCATTACTGCGGGAGTACAGAGCACAGAAAGAGCACACACAGCACTGACAAACTAGCTCCTTGTGAGTAATAGCTAAAGAACTCATAAAGGAATACATACACATTTGTTGTGGATGCAGTAAATCTATGCCACTCCTTTTACAACTATCAAAAATCTGGCTTCTGCCCTGTAAAAATAAATCTGGCGTGCATGTGGTGCAGTGGTGATGTGCAGCTATTTGGGAGTCAGCTATTCCACAAGTTCAGTGAAAGGGGGCTTTCGATTCATTTTGTTTGTCTCATTCAGTAATGCAGATTAGTTGCTTTGAATGCAACAGAGGAAGCTACAGGGTATAGAAACTGTAAGTCAGACTGCAAACATCAGATTTTCTTTGTGGTGACCAGCTGTGTTTGTACCTGTGTGAGTCTGTGGAAACCTCTAATACACTGTAAGTCTTTCAAATGACAAACTGCTCATAAAATCACATTTATTCAGAAGGCCACGGTGTGAAAATGACTAAGTGTACATGAGTGTTCTGGAGGAAACATGCAGTATCATAACCTCATTACCCTGTGTGCATGTGTGTGTGTCATAGTTACACTTTGCATTCGGGAGCTTCCTCTGATGCCTTCAATGGCACTCACACACAGCGAGCGCAACGAAATATAAACACTGTCTCCTCAATTCGTCCTCATCATTCACATGCAAAGGCACCCACTCTCACATGATGTCTCTCTCTCTCTCTCTCTCTCTCTCTCTCTCTCTCTCTCTTTCATACACACACATGCACACACACACAGGCACACACATATAGAATGTATTTTAAATCACTAATGTGTAAACAGTTGCTCTTGTTTGTACAGACCACCTGTTCTTTCTGGACACAAACAAAGCTTTGGCGTACGATGGGGTGTGTTAACAGTGTGGGGTGCGTAGGGGATGCCTTGCACAAGAGAAGCCTATCCACATGGTGTAGGCTGCATCAGATGGTTGAGCCCTGCAGGAAGGCTGCCAGCTCCAACAGAACTCACACAGATCTCAAAGAATGGAGCTTCTTCAGTCCGCAACATACTGACATGTTTTGCTTTCTTAAAAAGAACAGTTTCCCCTGGTGCAAGGAAAGCAGGGTTGCCAATTCAAACCCACTATATCATTTAAGGAGACAGGATAATTTCATTTTTACATCACATTCGTCTTCTACATTTGCCAATATTTGCAAAACTGCAAAAGAGGTGGCAAAAATGGAGGCGAAACTGTGCCTACTTTCACTTGCTAAAGCACTTGAAGGCACTAAAACAAAAGTCATTAAACGAGTCATCACAAAATCACAGCAGGAGTCTGGTAATGCCACTTACAGTATCTCATTAAGCTATGGCATCTACAGGAAAAAACTGAAAAACAAAGAGCATAATCCAAGGCACATTAACTGGGCTGATAATTCAATGAACTCTCATTTGGCAGCCATCTTGCCCTTGTGATGGTCTTTTTTCAGCCACAGCAGCCGAGCATCGACCCCCTCGTGAAGTTCCTCTCTCTTTATCACCCCTCTCTCACTCACACACATATATATTCTTCCTCTCGATCCCTCTCTCTCTCTCTCTCTCTCTCTCTCTCTCTCTATCTATCTCTCGCTCTCTCCCGCGCTCTCTAAAACAACAAAACATCCACCATTAGACAACGGGGTACCAGCGTAATTAGAAAATGACTTCCTTTGCAATCCTAGCTAAGTAGTTTACACACTGTAATTACAGGGACAAAATCATCTTTTCATCATTTCACTGATTGAGCTCATCAACCCAGTGGGATCCCAGGACTGTGCTCAGGCAACATCTGGGCTAAGAGAATTAGCCCTTAGTTTAGCAGGCCTTACTCAGTGGCAAGCAACTCAGCATGAACACCGGACATGGCCGTGGCACACATCTCTAATTGAGACAGTTTTTTGGATTGTGCATCGGATTGGGTGTTAGATCACAGGCTTTATCAAACAGCCCTCGTTCACCAACGTTCACTTAAACAATAAGAGACCATTCAGGAGGAGGGCAAGGTCACTGCGCAGCAACTATCTGTATTTCCCACACTCCCAAAAATGCCACATCACACGTTGACTCCCCTTCTGCGCGCTCCTGCACTTGTGAATTGAAGCATTGAAGATTGACCTTGGTGCACAACAACATGCCTTTTCATGGGGCACTGTGTTTACTGTAATTCTCGGTGTGCCCTGAGCCTTGACTTTCTAACAAACACATGTGGTCCTGGAGTTGAAGGTGAAGTGCTTTCGTTCGTCTCTGTCCTGTGGAAGGGCTCTGACTCTGTGTGTTGGCAACAGAGGCAAGTGTTTAATGTGGCAGCTGTTAGCCTCGTGGATTTTCACTAATCACTCTCTCCTGATTACTCTGATGAGTGTATGATGCTCTTAAATAATCAACCCGCAATGAAAAAAAAAAAGAAAAATAATTATCATCATCTCCCTAAGTAGTGCAGCTGCACCCGCCTGCAATAATTACAACTAGAACAGGGCGCCTTCTCTCGTCACTTACAACCACTTATTATTAGAGATAACGCTAATTGGTGCAGTGGTGGGCGACAATTCTTCATGGGGTTCATCATAAAAAGCCAAACCTTGAAAGTTATGGCACATCAGAGGTCTTAAAGCCAAGGTACGGCACTAAACACCCCATGCTGAGACACGCCAATAATCTGCGCCAGGGGAGTAGTAGACGTCCTATCAGTAGCCCCTTGGTTGCCTCACTGCCTTGCCCTCACTCCACCCTTCCCCCACTCCTGGTATCAGCCTGGCAGACACAATTAACATTTTCATAAAAACAATTCCCTGCCTCCAATAGTCCAATGTAATTTGTTTTCCATCTCTGTTCATTAATCATTGTTTAAATCGGTGAGCCATCCCCTCCACTCTGCCATCTGCACTCAGCTGTGTTACAGATATGACACCTTCCCCCTTAATGGGAGCTGACAGCCAAGAGAGGAGGCCTGTGGAAAATAGCTTCCTGCATGTGCACTTCCACCTTGCATACTGCCAGCAGGTGAGAGAGGGGTATTTAATGGGTTCTGATTAATCTCGAAGGCAAACAACATTACACTACAATATCATACAGCATGCAACACTACAGTATATACACATACAACACAGCAGCAAAAGGAGCACGCAGAGCTACAGTGGCTAGAATAATTAGACCCAAACTCATGCAGATAACAATGGCGATGCATTCCAGATTTTGTCGAAGTTGTCGACAGTTTTTTTTTTCCTCCTGTAGTTAAATTAGCGCAGTGTTCCTACAATATGCTATTGTTTTCCTGGAATTGGGAGCAAGGTTATTAATTATTCACTGTTGTGTTCTCATATGAGGGGGCTATGCTTTTCACTGTATTGCCTCATAGCTCAAATACTTAGGGCCATGGTACTCGGGCAAATTTCACGAGGCAACATCACAGAGATATTATTATCACACGCCAGACACTTAGGAGATTAAAAGTTTCCTGAAGAGTTTGAATGATTGGAAAGGTTCAGACTTTTCTCTGATTTCCAAGTTCCAGGATTTCTGCGTCCGGCATGGGAAAAGACAAATCAAATAACTTTTCCATCAATCTTTTCCTCCTTTCAAGTGATTTTAAGCCTAAATCTAGGTTAGCTTAGGCATTTTTTTTTGGGGGGGGGGGAGCAAATCCTACTCAATGTGGTGGTAAGAGGGTGCCAAAAAGTTCATCTGGCCTGTTGATTTCAGAATGGATTATAGATATTCAAATCATGTGCCTCATGTTCAAACAAGTGCCTCTATCAGGGGAGAAAGTTGCCAAGCTGAGCTTTGTCATGTAAGCTGTATGAATTTACTGCAGCATAATGAGAAAACGGCTGTGGCGCTACATTTAATACAGTTTCATCCACTCACCCTCCCTCTCTCTAATTTCCTCTCATTTATAATGATAATAATTTCAAATATCCCTCCAGTCTCCGTAAAGGGATATGTTTCTACATTTTTTTAAAAGATGGCGTCACCTGAAGAAACACAAGTCCCAGTTTCTCATCATTTTCCCCCAGTAACAAAACGCCTCAGACAAACACTCCAACTCTTTTTGGGGTGTTTCTAACAAGGACAGCAGCAGCAGTGGCAGTAAATGATGTGTATATTCAAAACTGAATATTTCATGTTGATTGATCGCACTGACTGCCACCCACCTGCTCCTCCTCCTGTCCCAGCGGAGCTGGCATGAGGAGAATTCAGTAATTGAGAAGAGCAGAGCATGGTCTCTCTTTGCTCACATATGACAGATGGGGCATCATCGCTTCAAAGGAGAGCATTTGGAAACAGGAGGAAGGGGGGGGGGCAAAGGGTGAGGGTGGCTTTGAAAGTAGCTGTGCCACTCTGTACAGGTGACAGTGAGAAAAAAAAAAAAGGTTACAAAATCTAAAGCATGGCCACTCAAAAACTGTGCTTCAGCAGTGAAAGGTGCAACTTTAAAAAACCTGTGGATAGTGTAATTCATTTCAGAATACTGCTTGTCTTTAATAAGCATTAGGCACACTATGCATTGTAATGTACAGACACCTTGCATCAATATTCTGAGACACAACCACACAACTTAATTTGCCTATAGTCTGTATGGAGTCTGGCGTATCTCGTATTTTCTAATGATGATATTTTGTGGTTCTAAATTGTAATAAGACATTAACACAAATGGCTTAATGTAACATGATGTGATAGACGGTCGTAAGGAAAACATTATGGAACATGCTCATCGTCTACTGTACACACAACTAACCCCCAGGAAACACACACATTTGCTGTTTTCCTCATTCCTCTTAAAGACTCTCGCTTCTAATTCTTCAGTAACCTTTAAGCCCTCGCCATTACTTTCTTTTTCAACCCCCCCCCCCCCCCCGCCACCACCACCACCACCAAAAAAAAACCAACAGTGGCAGCTCTGGGAAACGCGTGTCTATCAGAATCCGACTCGTCAGAAACTTAAACTCACTCACTTCTCTCAAATGACTTGAGTAAATGTTCGGGAGAGGCACTGATTCCTCTTACCTGGTCAGTTGTAGGACCCGAGGTGACAGCTGGAGTTCAGAGGAGAGGGATGTTGAACTGGATGACTGACTGGATGACTGACGGACTGAACGCTTCACGCGCTTTATCACAACCGCCCAGCTCGCAGTCGGACCTAGATTCCCTCACGAGCTGCCGCTTCCTCTGTTTCAAAAAAAAAAAAAACCTTTCAAACGCTCTCGCCAGACGAAGGCGGCGGTGCGCTTTGTTCTGTGGTATTTCCAGATGAAGAAAAAGATAATGAAATCTCATAAAAATTACTCGGGATACTTCGACAAGTCCCGAAGCCGTATGTCTCCCTCATCTGGCCGCTGGTGTGTAAGTGTAACAGACTGGCGCCGTGCGTAAAATGTGCACTGCCGTCTTCAGGACGCAGACCTCATCCGTCCTTCTGAGATGCACGCATGTGGAAGTGTTGTGTGGTGTTGTGCATGTCACATATGGTAAAGGTGATTACCTGCTAGAGGAGTGATTTTATATTCTTTAAAAACTTTGTCAAAGCGTGATGGATTCGCCTGTACCGGCTTTAAACGCGCTCTCTTTATAGACATAAACATCATGCAGGTTTTCCCACAGGCTGGTCCTGTGTGTTGTGTTAACATCTATGTATTGCAGCAGCTGCTTCTCGCTTTACGTGCCCAGACTGTTTGTTGGCAGTACTGTATAAAGAAAGAGAGGATGACTAAACCGAGTGTATGCGCCAGCATTTCACTTGGTAAATGGCTCTGTTAAGGAAGCTTAACTGGATGCTTGTAACACCCATCACATTTCTACACTCCTGACCTTCACTGGAGATTTTTCTCCAATAAAGTGAGGAAGAGCTTACAGTGTGTTACAAACACACCATATGATAATATGATAATCAAAAGTTTAGAAATAAAGCCAAAAACCAACAACAAAGACACCAACACAGCAACAGGTCCATGTTGTGACGTAGACTTGCTGTGGTTTCCATACAGGTGCTTAATGTTATGCTTTATTCAGTGTTTTTCTTGTATTGGAAGTGAAAGCACAGTTTTTAAACAGTCCACCTATATTTAAAGGTAGTCGTATAATGTATAAAGTGGAATCTAATGGTTATTCCATGGTTTTCTCAATCAATCAATGAATTGTTTGGTCAGAAAAGAAAGAAAGTCCATCACAAATTCCCAGAGTTTCCAATATGATGTATTCAGATAGCGGGTTTCCTCTGACCAAAAATCCAACAGATAAAGAGATTTTATTTACTGTATATGTAAGACAAGTAAAGGCAGCAAATCATCTCATTTGAGAACTTGAAACCAGACAATGTTTAACATGTTTGCTTATAAAATTAAAATGATTAGTTATTATCAAAAAAGCATTGCTGATTTATTTTCTGTCAATTGGCTAATACACTGATTGTTTCAGCTCTAATAATGATTTTTTTTATATAGTTGTTGTCCAAACGTCTATGTGATTTTTTGATGAATATTGAGGTTTTTTATTTTGCCAAAGACACACTAAACATAAGAAAATAAGAATGAGCAAAAATAAAATCATTGAACTCTGAATGACTTCAGCAGCGTGAGGAGGAAAGTGTCAAGAAGCTGCAGAGCTGTGACCTCGCTGTGGATCACTTCAACATTTGTTTCTCTCCCGTGATTTCCACCTGAGGTTCATTAGCAGAATAAGCAGCGAACAAAAAACACAAAAAACAAAATGGTTCCTCTTATAGGCTGAGTGTAAACGGTGTAGTTACGAGACACTTAGTGGCTGGATCTTTAATATCGTATGTTCAAATAGCAGTGAAGCAGGTATGCTGGCTGCTGTTTAATCCGTTCCTCTGACATTTGGAGCTAAGTGCAACTCTTCCTCTCCCATTCTCAGGCCCGAGCACCTGTCTGGAAAACAATACCTGCTTGAATCCTTCATCACACAACTCTTGAAATCCCTCTTAATCCCTGAAATGTAGATCTCGTGTGCGTTCTCAGAACATTACATAGTTTGAATGCTAGATTTCTTTTTGCAGTGTAGTTATACTATGTTCCATATACCTTCACAGCTTAACCTACATAAGTCCATTGATCCATGTCTCACCAACACAACGCTAGCATGTTAAGCATTGCCTAATCTGTCTCATGCTACCTGGATTTTCATATTGGAGAAATAATCCTGATGAAGGGGAGAGGGGAAGGGGGGGCAGAGTCACCTCAGGACCTGTTTAAAAGCTTCTTATCAGAGGCCTGCACTCCCACCATTTCACTAAAAGGGGAGTGATAGCCTTTCAACTCACAAGCCGCAGCTTTAATTAAAGCTGCTTGTGGTGGAGATGAAGTACAGTGGTGTGTATGAGTTGCCACGCTAAAAATCTAAATTACATCGAACAATACAGCTCAGTCCAGAGTTCACTATTACAGAAGAAACAAGGTCTTCCTCTGGTTCTAAACATATTAATCTGGGCTGAAAATGATATTTTGTAAGCAACTCCAAACATTCAGAGACCATACCAAACTTTCAGTGGCCAGATGAAAAATAACTGCTAGTTAAACAATTTAAATGTAGAAATACGAACCACCCAAGTCAGCTTTGAAGGAATTATTAAACAACTTGTCACTATGAGTTGTCGGCAGTTCCACCCGACATCCTTCCTCTAAACTTCTCAGATGGTGTTTTTTAATTTTGATGTGCAAAGAGGTACAACTGTCCAAAATTACAACAACAAAGCAAAGATTAGAGAAAAATACAAGTTTACCTCGCAGAACTTTTTCTGTTATTTTTTCATTTCCCCCCATGAATCATCTCACGACCACTCAGATTTACCTTGTGACCCTTTGGAGGGGGCTGACCCCTAGGTTGGGAAACACTGGACTTAACTACTCAGATGTATTTAAAGCAGTTAAAACCTGCTCCACCTTGACCAGCAAGGTCATACTGTTTAAGTAGAACAGTCAAGTTCCACTTAAACATGGATGCACGTGTTAACAATATAATTACGTATTAGTCACATCAGTACATTTTGCTGCTATTACTTCTGTACTTTTATTAAAGTATTATCTTGAATTCAGAACTTTTCCCTGTAATGGAGTATTTATATATTGTTGTGCTGGTTCTCCTACTTAGGTAAAGAATCTGAATATGTCCTTCACCACAGTACTTAACACTTTCCCCAACATTTAAAATGTTTAAGAAAATTCTGTTCACAAAGTATCTTGTGATGTTCAGTTAGTTGCATCTGAAAGCGTTAGTTTTTTGCCCACTGAAGTTCATTGTCCTGGTAAAAAAATGAAATCTCTTCCTCACAATTGAAATGCAGAAGGGATACCATGCTTTTACAATATTGACTGGCACTCTTCTTAGTAGAAATGAAAGATTTATTGTCATGTCTGCCGGTAGTGTCCCATTTTAAGGGTGTTGCTGCACTGCTGTCTAGGTGCTCAAATGTGTGTTTCACCTCAGTCGGTGTTGTCATGGCAGTTTTATCTCCTATGATTTTCCTGAGCTCCATGAACCATGAACCCAACTTCCATCTCTAAATCAGACTTTCTTCTGGTCCTCAGCAGTTCAGGTTTGTTTTTGGGCCTGTGCTAAATTTGATTTGTTGTCAGAGTGGTTGGCTTGAAAATTCCCCCTCTCTCATCAAGGCTGTCGTACTTTTATTAACTGGAAATGGCATTTTGCATTCACTTTGCTTTGCAGCTTTGATGAAATGTTATTGTTGCTTACAGAGTCTGGCTACATAGATGGTGCTTTACTTAGCTCTTCAGATTTTAACACACAACAGGAAGTTCACAAGGAGTAACAATAATTCATAAAAGCAGATTAGTCAGTATCTGGTAATAGCGATTTACAGAGCAAAACTATTAACACTAGGTACCAGGAGCAAAAATGTGTGACAATGCAGAGTAAGGGTGTGTAATAGTAACAATTATTTGAGAAAATCTTTTCTAAGATATTCAGATACAGAATGAAGGACTGTCCGCAGAACATAAATTAAATCCACTCAGAACAAGAAAATAACAACACTTGTAATCAAAATCATTTATTTTCCTTTTAGTTTCCACCAATATTCTTTTTTTTATCTTTACATAAAGCTTGTCACAAAGGAATACATACATTCATTAGGTAGGTCAAGAAAAAGGTAAAATGCGAGCTAGCGGGCACCCGATACTGTTTAGCGATCAATACTTTTAAAAAGAAAGTGGCAAAGCTTAGAATCTTAACTGACAACAGTGTGGATCAACAGAAAAGCAGATGACAGGTAAACATGTGGCAGACGGCACCTGGTTTAAACAAACCCCAAAGAATTATTAAGTGTAATTTATTCTGTAGGAGTAGATAATGAAACGAGACTGCAGTTACTACTATTTGGAGTGATTTATAAAGCAGCGGTACACACAAGGCAGACTTGTCAACATTGCTGTGCTTTATCCTACTGAACAGTCACACTCAGTGACAGAAACCCTGTACGGTTACAAGTGAAAGAAAGGAGAGGATGGTCTACAGTCTGTCTAGTTCATCAGTTGTAAAAAAGAAAGAAAGGCATTAAAAAAAAAAAAAACAGTTACAGTGACATATGGATATTTGAGCATTAACGGTCACTTCTGCTGCAACCTGGCAGCTTTAAACTTGGACACCCTTTTTGGGGCTTGCTGGGGCGGGGCCACATCAGGCGCCACCTCCTCCTGTTTCCTCTCCAGTATGGTCGGCAGAACAGGTGGAGCGATGGTCAGATGGGGGACAGCTGAAGGCATCGGGTCCTTTTCTACCACTGTGCCTGAAAACGCCTGGAGGAGAGAGAGAGAGAGAGAGAGAGAGAGAAATAAGACTAAAGAAACAGGTGCTAACTTGGTATTCCATGACTGATCACTTTCATCTCACTGAAACTGAGCGTAGGGGGAAAGGTTTAGGGTCACAAAAGAGTTTATAATGTTTCCATGCTGTGTTTTCTTGTTCATACTGCCTCTTGTGATTAACATTTAATGACTGTTTCGACCACATGCAGCTCCCATTTTAGCTTAAAGAGGCTTCAGTGGGAGTTTTGTTATGTTCTCATTAAGGGATCAGAGGCTCAAAGGTGTAATTTTCATAAACCGTTTTATAATAAAAGGTATATTGCAGATTCCTTCACACTGTAATTGAGATTAAAGACTATGCAGTGAGAAGTAAAACCTGCCAACCATATGTCGTTTACCTCAAATCGGCTGGCGGGGTGCAGCGGGACCACTGTGGGACTGTCTTCCTCCGTAATTCCGTCACTGGTGTCGCTGTGCGTCGCCTCGTCGTGGCTGAAGCTGCGTCCGACCATCCGCCGCTCTTCGAAGTCAGCCGCGCTGCTCTCGCTCGTGTCGCTGCACACGCTGTTCTCTCGGCTACGTGACTTCAGGATGGACTTCCTGGGGATGAGTTCCCCGTTCTTCACATCCACAAACAACCTGACAAAAACAACAGACCAGTTTCACCAGTCAGAGGAGAGGAGCCTGTAAACAGACTTCATAGCGGTAATCTATTTTTTTAAATTTTATTATAAATTATCTAAATTTTGTGGGTAAGAGATTCATCATGTCAATAATTCAATAAATGTGGTTTACCGTGTCGGCTTCTTACCTGTAAATGTCGGCTGGTGTTGTGATTTTGTAATGTCCATTATTGTGGCCGTTTTTCTTTTCCCTTTTTGAGTGCTCCTTCTGCTCTTTCCTTTCACTGAACTTCAACATGGTGTTTTTTCCTGTGTTTATCCTCACCTGAAGCAAAAGACAAAAACAGGGTAAAGTGAAAGTCGCTAAAACTGAATTTTACCGTTGGATTTGAAAGTCATTAATCCCTCTGACCTTCTTGGGTTCGACAGTGTGAGAGAAAAAGATGGTAGGCAAACAGCTGCCTTCCTCGTCGTCTTCTTCCTCCTGCCTGTCTATGCTGGGTGGCGTTTTACTGTGGGGACCGGAGGTCCAGCTGGGCTTCAGACTCACTCCATTTACTGCAGGTGCAGCATCTCTCTCCTTCTCCTCTTCTGAGGAGGAGGATGTGTCCTCACTGTTCATGTCTGCATTATAAGATAATCTGGAGGAAAACATTTCCGCGAGATGTTTTCAATGTGCCACAGGTTAGAAAACATGCAATTATTCCTACTGCTAAGAAAACACCTTCGCTGTGTTCGTGTACCTGTCCTGCTTGTCCTGTAGCTCCTCCAGTTTCTCAAGTTCATCCAATCGAGCCCACAGCTCCTCCTCAGTCACGACGCCTTTTCGGCTCCCTTCGTCTCTGCCCTCTCCTTCATTCTCCTCTTTTAGATCCAACCCGCTGTCCAACTTAGGCTTAGATTTAGGTTTGTGAGCTATTCTTTGCTTTCCTGTAAAAGCCGACAGGGTGGGAAAGAAGAAAGAAACTCCTGAACCTTTTTTTTTTGCCTAAATGTCAATCTGAGTTTGGTGTAGAATGAAAATGGGTTAAAGGATTTCTTTGCTTTCTCATAAGCCAAGATGTAAAAGCAAAATAAGGGCAGAAGAAAGGCTGACAAAGATACCTTTGGTGACAGCAGCATCAATATTTCCGGAATCTTCTCTAATGTCAACATAGTCCCCTTTGCTCTGAAGAAGAAGAAAAGTCAATACATCTGTCCCCATTTATGCCTTACGCAATATCTATTCTGCGAGGCAACTTGTAGTCATGCGACATACATCTGAGATGGTTTCCAAATCCTTTGCAAACCCAAGTCTGGCTTCAAAGTCTTTCATCGTCTTTGACAGATCATCTAGTTCACTCTTCACATCTGCAGAAAACAGGTGCATTATCATTAAAATGTGCATTCAGAGAGTCGGAGGCAGACTGAGAAAACCCAGTATGCACAAACTGGCTGCAGGCCGACAAGAGATTTCAATAAAACACTGCATAGAACAATGACAACCGGCTGCTAAAGAGTTAAAAATCCTGAACAAGTTGGGGGAAAAAAAATTGAAAAATGATGACACAAACAGTTCATAATATCTTCTGCCCTGAATACTACTCCGGATCATTAAATCTTGACAACAATTAAGCCTTTTTACTAATAGCAGCACAGGGCCCTTGTTTCCATGGCGATTGGGAGCCCCTCCAGTCAGTGCATCAACTGGAAGTGAGGAAAGGTCAAACACAGAAGGCATGACAACTCAGCCACTGTCTGACACATTTCAGCTAGCTATGTTTGTATTACAGCACTTAGCTCTGTAATAGCGGGGTGGGCAGGGTCAGGAGACAGGGGGAGGGGGGAGGGGGCAGACGGCTGCGGATGGGCTGTGGCAGCACATTTCTGCTTCACTAAACACTCTAATAATGTTCACATCAGAGATCGTTACTTGGGCCCATTTGACTTGATATGAGATTTTCAGCCCTAGAATGAGCAGCAGGGAAAACACAGGCAAACACAAGTGTGGCTACGCATAACTCGTATCCCAACAAACACATCGTCTTTCCTTGCCAAAGATTTCTTGTGCTCAATCATACAATACGGTTGCATTTACATGTTTTATTGACCGCAGCAGAGACAACTCACAACAGAGGCAGTGACAGGCAGTGACCCGTCACGTGAACGTAAGAGCAGCGCAGAAAATGAGGGCTGCAAATGTGTCTTGCAGCTTGCAAACCTTTAACCACATGTGAAATAAAGTACACCGGGCATGTCAAAAATCATGCACGCGGCAACATTTCAGTGCAGTTGTTAAAAGCAGCATTAAAATTCACTAAAACATATATCTGAAATACTTTTCGAGTATCTGAAAAGTTTCTCCCAGAATCGTATTGCAAATAATGGTTCATCTAAAAGTAAGTTTGTCACTTCAGACTTCAGCGATCAAGACTTGATGCAGCAACACCCTCTGCTGGATAAAGAAGTGCAGTGTTGACTGATTAGACATTAAAAACCACACAATGCCCAACAAACAGTCCTTTCGAAAACAGACTCACATTTCATCCTGTGATCGACAATCTTCTGAGCCTGCTTGGCAGAGCACTTGGCGAACCAGTTGTCACCGAGCAACGCCGTGACCTCGTTGGTGTGCACCAGCTTCCCAGGCATGAAGGCCAAGGGGCCAAACGGCACCTGTATATAGCACAGTGAGAAAAAGAGCCGAACGAAAAGAAACCGTTGAGATAAAGCAGGTGGCGCAATGTGGACATGAAAGTAGGATAAAAGAAGAAATAAAACTTTCAGTGACAGCAGTAACAAATACATATATTTTAGGGTCAGTTTCTGCAAAGTTAAAAATATCAAGTGCTGATAAACCTGCCAATTGAATTCATTTTAATGCACAAGTTGTGTGACTGCATGTGTGTGTGTGTGTGTGTGTTTAACAAGGTAAGCCCTCACCATGATGTCATAAGACAGTTGATCTGGAAGAGTTTGAAGGCGGTCATTCAGGGCTTCATAGTCACCTGACACCTTCTTCCTGCAAAAGCATGGATTTACAATCATGTTGGGTCAACGGTTAAAATTTGTTTTTTTGTTTTTTTTTGAAGTCATGGCTCTCCTCTGAAGCCATTGTTGTCCAAGTTGGTTTGTTTGGCTTATTTTGGGATGTTAAACAGAACAATAGGAAGCAAACGACAGTTATGGAGTATTGCGGAAGTGTCTGCTTCCCTGTCAGGGGGGCGAGGGGTGTCGCGGTTATTCATTTGTATCTATTTGCAGCTGTGCAACGCAAAACTTCAGAGAAAATCGTGACAACAAGAGTAACAGAGACAGCAGCTAAAACTACACTCTAAAAAGCACAAAATGTTCAGTTACCCTAAAAGTTTAAAGAAGCCTTTCACATGTTTTTTTATGTTTTGAGATTGCCTACTTTCCCCTGTGAAGTCACAATGCCAGTTTGTATAGTTTGTAAATTTCACACATCTAGGAAGTTATAATGTGAAAGCCTTTTGCAACATAAACATAAAGTGTGTTGTAGCTACATTGTAGCAATGTGCTTTCAAAAGCTCTAAATATTGACTTTATCGTATAGATTTTCCTCACTGGCTGCTCTGCTATGATCTGCTGAAATAGTCTATTGTTCTTTGTAAAGTCAAACCTCCAGCAAGGCTTCATAAGATTAAAATTCAAGCACTTTAAAAAGGTACCTAAACCAAAAATGTCCAGACTCTCAAAGCCTCTATCATCACATGGCATAAACTGAAACTATAAATGCCCAGAGACAAGAAGCAAATGTGATGACGAGATCATTTAATTTCAAATATTAAAAGATTTTGGTGGGTGATTGTGTAGATGACACATCAGATAATGTTGGAAAGCAACATTGAAAACACATCTAATTAAGCATAATTATGTTCTAATTATGTTCAGGACTTTGTATACCCTGATATACGTACGCTTTTAATGCGATAGACATTTTAATATGGTTGTTGACTGAAAGTTATTGTATGATGCTTAAACAAACATGAAACAAAGAGCGAGAATGTCGGACATTTTTATCATGAAGAATTTACTTTTCCGCTGGTTTCAACCACTCTGTTTGAGTAAGTGTGCTCGACCCTGTCTGGCCTCACAGCACTCGAAGTCACAAACTGGAGAGAACTATTTATTTTAAAAGTCACAGGACTTGATGTACCAATAAGAATATTAAAATGCAAATCCATGAAAATGAATTTACGGTAGTGAAGTTCCACTGTAGTAAAACCCTACACCACTCGCACAGGTGTTTCCACTTAATCTGCCTGATTAGAACTCTTCTGCACTGTTGTTGACTGACGTCTCCCCTCGCTCTCCTGACAGCTGTGCTTGGGGCGGGACAAAGAACATGTCGCCGTAGGAAAGGCGCAGGTGAAAATAATATAAATTACTAATGGCTGAATTCCATTTAGGTGCTTCGGTTTCAGGGGTCCTCGCTGTCACTCTGGCTTATTAGGACACTTGAATATAACCATTGTTAATGTTATCAGTAACACCTGTGCTTTTCCTACTATGACCAGCTCATACCACTTGAACCTGAGCCATGGTCTAATGGAGGGGAAGAGAATGGAATACAACTTTTTTGTCCACAAAAGGTGGGAAACTGTCTTTGGCTCATTCGGCAGATCATTAAACAATCTGACAAAATAACTGTAAGCCACTGTGTGGGTGTGCAGGGCCTTCAAGGTTGCCTGTGTACTGAAAACGCCTCTTCTTGCTGCTGCAACTGTGTTTGGGAATCAGGAATAAACGGGCTAATTACGGCATACTTGAAACAAATGCCTCTGATTGGTCAGTAAGTGTCTAATTTGTTGATTTTGACCAGAGCTGGCACTCTAACTGCAACGCATCAATATTGCACTGAATCATGCTTGATTTGTGGAAGCCAAACTGAAGGTTATTATTCTAAAACAAAGTATGCAGTTCGAACGTGGAGCTATACTAACTATGTCTCAACTAAACGCAGACTTCACTGAAAGAAATGAGTGGATAATGACAGAAGCGCAATTTCTGGGTGAAATATCCATTTATCCATCTTATGTCCAATTTGGTTGTATTGGAAGAAATGGATCACTCTGAGACAAGTAAATGCAGAGCTGTAAAATCTTGGCTGTGGCTGTGGCTTACCAGGAGTAAGCACGAGTTATGCAGGATAGAACGCTAAGTCAACTATAACAATAATACTGAGCCTTTGCTTTGCTGCTTTGTGTGACATTAAGATACTAAACTGTGTAAGCAAAAAAAACTAAAAGCTGCCATCACTATCCAACTGTTGAAATAGTACATGCTTACCAGTGCTGAATCCGACTTTCACAGTCTTTCACCACCTGTTTTTAGGACAAATTATTTAAATATGAATCATGTTGAAAATCTATGCAACTTACAGTCTTGTGTCAAGGACTTAATAGCCTAAAGGAGTTATGGTAAAGTGGCAACTTTGATTATTGCCACGAGCAAATTCCCAATTCATTAACATTTTTGAGCAGTGCTTTAATTTAACTGGTTCTGCAAATACTAAGCAAACACACAAATTATACATATTATTCCATCACACAGAGGGAAACAAACAAAATACCCAACCAGATCAAGGAGGTTGGGCAGGACAGGAAGACAAACACAGCTGTTAAAACGACATCCAAATGGTTAGTGAGATATGGTGGTACGTACACTTTGTAAACCAACGGTTTCCTAGGTTTGTTGCAGTCTCCATGAACACAGTAAGACATATTAGGAAAGTTAAACATTAAATACCCTATTTAAATATAGGACAGTAAAACGATGTGCTAGTAGAAAGCCTAGTCTGATTACACTTTCAACTTTCTCTTTATGCAGATTAAACCGATTACACAGTACAAAAGTGAAACTTCTCGGACTTCCTGGCTGAATATCTAGATACCGTTAGCTAGCTGATCGGCAACTCATACTGACGTTAAAAGTCAGTTTCTCGAAGTCTTGGAGGGGCAACAAATCCGAGAAGCCAACAAGTAAAACTATCGAGCACAGAAGTGCAAAGAAACGAAACACAAGCAGGCACGCTGAACATGAGTGGCTGCAGGCAAGGAAGCTTCTCGAAAACAGACAGTCAAAACAACGTGCTAATGTGACACATGGGTTAGTACAATGTGTACATACGTCTAACGCAATTTTTGATGTAAAAAAACACACTTCAACAGACCCACTCGTGGTTCAAAGACCCTTGCAGGTACACCGCGTGGCCAGTAGCTGACTGTGGTTTGGCTAACGTTGGACGCTAGTTACTAGCCAGCTAAATATTTCGTGTCAACTGCTTCAAATTACCTTCTGGTGTTCCTCTCGGAGCCTGACAACTCCGCCGAGATGCTCCATATTCATTTTACCTTTTTCAGCCATTGTCAACCCACGTGCACAACAGGAATATGTGGTGTTTTGTGACCCCAAAACAAAGCTCAGGGGTTGTTGTGAGTCCTAAAGAAGTGTTTATGAATGCAGCAGCAGCTATTCCTGAGACCCGTTCTGCTCGTATTCATCAATGGGGCGGTGATAGTTATCCTCACTCTCGATAGTGATACCATTTCACACTCTCATTTCAAGATTTCTGCATGATTTCCAAAAAGATCCACGGTTTTAATCCCAAGATTAGCGAATATTCCTCGACACTCGCTGCGACATGCACCTCGGTCCAACGTCTAGACACCAGAAATAACAACGGAACATCTGGTCGTAATATTCAAATTAAAAGTCGTATCTAATAAAAATATTACCAAATTAGGGAAACACCTCGGAATGAACAATAAAAACCTATTACATTGGAAAATAAAAAAATAATAAAACTACAAAAATGTAGTTAACTAAAACCACCATTAACAGCATTGCTTGGGGGCTCCAGGACATAAATGGACTGCTTTGGTCCCTAGTGAAGTGCGCTCAGCGCTTCTTTTATTGTGAAGATAAAACGTAGTTTCCGTTTTGTAGCCACATGACGCGAGCTTGACGCAGCTGTTCCTGTGTCTCCCGGTGTACTCTGGGTAAATGTGGACAATAGCACAAATGTAAACAATCAACATACTATAGCGAGCTAAGATCCTGCTACACTGACCAACACACAGTAACACAGTAACAAGCACAGCCAATTTTCAGAGATGTATCTATTAGAAAGTGAAGTTTCCTTCCTCATGACATGGGGAATCTGCCTGTAGCTGCAACATCGTAGTTACAGATCACATTTAAACACATATATACATATAATAACCCACATAGCTGTTAGTAGGGATAAATGAGCTCAGACAGGGTAGTTGTGATGAACAAGTTTGGTTTCAGAAAATGAATCCACCTAAGAATCTATGGTTCCAGCCCCCTTGTTGTTAAACACTCATTGGCTGGTTTTGTTGCCTTTATGTCTGTCGGAAATATAAGAAGTACCAGTTTATAGAAGCAAAGTCAAATTATGCACGATGAAACAAGAATCCCCTAACCCCCCCTAAATAAATTAAGATTTACGTTTCTGCTATTTTATCATAATTACGAATTCTCTACTTTGTCTCAACAACAGTAATTATGTGATGAGCTTTGTTAGTGAATTTCTTTTCGGAATTGGGGGAATGTTCCTGAACGCAGCATTATTGTTGCTCCCATCAAGCATTGCGGCCATAGTCAAGCAAGCTCAGAAATCAGATGTAACCGGCTGATGCAGAACTTAGTTGATATCATAATATAAGAATACGCCCCCAACAAATATTGATGAGGATTTCATAACACAGCAAGGTATGTTACTAACGTCTCCTGTGGTTATCACAGCGGGCTCTGCCTCATGTAGAAGGGATATATTGTGTAGAAAGGGGCTATAAATGGCACACTGTGTAACGTTAGCTTTTATCTATGATGCTGTCTGATGCAATCAGCACTATCACACTCGTGTCTGTAAGTTAGATAATAAGTAACATCATTAAATGACTGTGTGCCACAATATTCAACATATGCATAGCCGTGTTTATTCCTCTATCTTTTAAACTGCATGGTGCCTGGTGTGACTTTGTTAGTTGCTGATTTGTGAATGGCTAACAAATACATGTACCTGAAGTAACTTAGCTGACAATATTCTCCTCATTTCTTATTCTGTGCTTATTGTTCGATTGCCACGTAGATTACAGTTCACATTTCTGTCATGTCTCCTAAAGATTATAAATCTGATCCACAATATGTGTCATCGAATTGACGATGTCATGAAGCTGTGTTGTGAGTTATCAGCCAATCAGCAAATTCAGACCACAGTGAAAGGCTCAGGGAAGGGAGCAGCAGCGGCTGGGGGACTGGCCTTCGCTGGTGGGCTGGTTGGAGGACCTCTTGGTATTGCAGTCGGTAAGTGGAAAAATGCAACACTTCCTCTAACTTGTAGAAAAACACGTACAATCATCTTGACATATTTGTGACTAGTCGTATACCGACATTTATCCTATAAATATATAACAAATGATTCACAGAGACATGCTTTATTGCTGCCATAAATTGAAACCCTCTCTCCCGTGTAGGCGGTGCTGTCGGAGGCCTTCTGGGCTGCTGGCTGACCAGTGGACAATTCAAACCACTGCCTCAGATCATAATGGAGCTCAGTCCTCAGCAGCAGCAGAAACTTTATGGTGATCTTATGGCCGTCCTGGGAGACATTCAGTGGACAGATTTGGCTCAGCTGATTGCTCTAGTGATGGGCAACGCCACTCTGAAGCAGCAGCTCACAGGGGCCCTTCTCGGGTACATCACCAAGGAGCTCCAGGCACAGGTACACTACGTGGATTAGTGTCTGTGGAGCTGAACCTGAGTCCTTGAAAACAATGTGAACTGTTTTTATGAAGCTGGAGAGACTCTATCAAAGGGGAAATGGCACAGACACTATAACAGTACTGGTAATAGGTTACACTGGTTAATATGAGGTTAGCACATTGATGTGAATGAAAGCAGCGGTGTAACGAGTCATTTTCAGTTATCAGTTGAAGGAACAATTTATCCGTTAAGCCTTAAATGGAACTGATAATCATGGCAGGTGTCAGAAGTCACTCTGAAATAAGGTCTGACTGAATGGTTCAGCTACAATGAAGTACTGTTTTTAATATTATAATTTCTGTAATATTGAAATACAAAAGATCATGCACTGAATGAGCAGCCACTGTACAGTGTGAAATATTTTGATTTGATGTTAATTTATCAAGTTTAAGAGTAGGAATTTACCAGCATCTGTGTACAGTTTAATGTATTGCCATCACTGAGTCAATTCAAACTCTTTATTGCTTTAAATTATTTCATCATTAAAAAGAAAAAAATGGGTATTTCACTGGTTCATAAATGTTTACACAGCACACGTTATTCTTAAGGATTAAAGTTGACTGTAAACCAATTGTGTTACTTGGTAGCTTTGAGACAGTCCTTGCTACTACCATTGCCGGTACAAAAGTGTCATCTCATCTGATCTCAATACAGTTCCTTCCAGTTGTTTAACACACTGACACTCCCTAATCGGCTTACATCTTGCCAATACTTTTTCAGGCTGCCTGTGGCTTTACTAGATCATCTTGTCATCTTATCCAAATCAATTTGTTCCTTGGCCTCTTGTAGTTTGTATGTGTATGAGCACTTAAAACAACATTATGTAATCATGAAACCACCCTAAAAAAAAGCTAATGTTCAATCTAAAAGATGCAGTCCTCATTTATTCTGTGTGCAATCAATGGGACTATAGGTCTTAAGTACGAAATAGAACTTAGGCTAGTGAAACCTTTTTTTTTGTGGTCTTTTTAAAATTGCATTTCTTTCACTGTTTTTAGCATTTCCTACTCTCAAATTTAGCCTATTAGTTCTAATTTGCTTAATTGTTTGCAAAATACTTAATGCTAAATCAATAATTATGAAAGGAAAGGGAAAAAAATCACTTATTGAGAGTGCAAAGGTGCAATGACTAAATCTTAGAGTTGGCGATGTCTCTTTATTAGTAAATACACACATTTTATGTCACCCCCAACTCTCACACAGAGCCATCTAAAAATACATAGAGAGGAACTGAGAGCTCCAGTATTTATCCCACCACCACATTGTCATCATCAGTGAATTCATAGTAGGGAACCTCCAGATTAAGAGGAGCAGGTCCCTTTCTTATTCGTCCCGAAGCATCATAGTGGGAGCCATGGCAAGGACAGTAGTAGCCTCCGTAGTCTCCGGCGTTGGCAATTGGCACACAACCCAGATGGGTGCACACACCGAGGACGATGACCCATTTGGGGTTAATCACTCTATCCTTGTCATGCTGGGGGTCACGCAGCTCCCCCATATTCACAGCCTCTTCTGTGGCAATTTCCTTCTCTGTACGGTGACGGACAAACAGGGGCTTTCCTCTCCACTTGAAGGTCATGTTTTTGCCCTCTGGGATGTCGGTGAGCTTGACCTCAATCTTGGATAAGGCCAGGACATCTGCTGACGCACTCATTGAGGAGACAAACTGGCTGACCACCGTCTTGGCTGCATAGACGCCAACCACAGTGGTCGCTCCTGTGACGAGGTAAGAGAACACCCTTCTTCCCTCGCTGCTCCCCTGGGAGGACTGCTTGGCGTCGATGACCTCGGGGCGACGGTAGTCTGTAAAGTCAGGAATCTTGATATCTGTGTGGGCAAGGCAGATTCCTGCAGGAGCTGGGAATGAGACATAAGATACAGTTTTCAAAACACAAAGCAGCACTTTTAGCATGGTAAAGAAATGTTAGAAATTCAAATTTAGGATTGAATCAATTCTGATTTACTGTATCCACAAGCATTCGTCTTTATGGATTACTGAAACCAAAGAAACTATCTTAAGAACATCATGTCAGTCTAAATCAGCATTTCAATGTTTTCCCCTCATACCATGAAGCACATCTGATTATGGCTACATTCAAATCTCAGTATAGCTGCTACTAACAATTATAATGATTATAGATTAATGTGACGATATTTTTTTTGATTAACAGATTAATTAAACAACTTTGGAAATGCCGAGATTTGCATCCCTTCTTATTTTACTCCCATACCTCGGCTATTTCTACTAGCCAAAGCAAGTTGTTAGCATTACCGTTAGTTTGCAGACAAGGACGATAAAAAAAAAACACACACACACACCAGATTTACACGCTGTCTAACATGGAGATCACTAAGATGTCAGTATGTTAAGTTGTCTTGTTTACATGATGCAGCTCAAGAACACTACCAACTCTGACCAACATCACCAGCCACACGTCCGTCTATGGCCTTACCAGCAGCAGGCAGCAAATCCTTAGCTCCAGTGAACGCCAGACTTTTAACGGTGTGTTTTGTTGCCTGCAAGTACGGGGAAAGAGCCCCGGGACGGGCGGCTATGGACATCATCTTTGCCCAAAATAAGAGACCTCCACCCCGCAGCCTGGGACACGACCTTGCGTTTACAAATCTTGAGTGCACCTCTCTGATCTGCTTTACCAGAAACGCGCTCTGCCTTTCAAACGTTCCGCATTACGGGAGGTCTGGCCGTGTCAGCGAATATATCGCGTTATTATAGTTTTACAGTTATTGATTAATACAAAAATTACACTTAATAGACTCAGTATTGACATATGGAGTTATTTTAAATCCAAATTGGTAGGAGCCACAGATACATTAAAATAAAGGCACATTTTGTACTGGCATTTCTCAAAGTAAGCGGTATCCAGGGGTCCTCGTGATATAAACAAGGGTCCTTTCACAAAATATGGAGACGAGCTACACAATGGTAACCTGAGAGAAAAAAAGAAAGAAAAGAAAAATGAAAATACCAAAAAGAAAGCTATTCCTTCTAATTATTTTTGCGTATGTGGCATTTTCACTTTATGCTGCTTACAATGTCTTTTTCAGCACCAAAGTAATCTCCCGCGTTCATAGGGTGGTAAAGAAAGAGACAGGAGCACCCTCGGGTAATTTTACTCAACACAACCGTTGTCTAGCCGTCAGATACGCTGCATGCAATTTTCATAAATTGCCAGCTAGAAACTCGTTTCTTTTTTTATTTTAGATCAAGGTAGCGCATGCTCACAAGCTGAATGGAAATTATGCTGTTTTATAGGTGGGGTGAGAGACGGCGGTGCTGCTCCTTTTTTAGCGGAGGATTGGAATCCGTGGGAGGATGAACAGGTGGAGTACAACTCTGCTCTGATCAAAAAGAGAGAGGCCTTCAAACAGCACCTCGGTCGAATTGACAAGAGCAAACCCAAAAGATACAGGGTCCAAATCTGGGGGAAAGCTGCTATCGGTAAGCCACGGTATAATGAAATTTAATTAATCTGTTACAGCTTGCAGAGAAGGTATGTGTTGTGAAGTGATAGTACAGAACCTTTTTAATAATTGTTTTCATATATTGAATTATATAATAATATTGAATCAAATCTGAAGTTGTTTTTTTAAGTCCTGCGATTGATGATTTATTTCGGCTTCTGATTGTTTAAACTTTAAAAAATATGCCTTTTTAGTTTAGCATTTTTCTAAAGTTTAAGTTATCATGTACATTTACACAGTCGAACAAAATGTTATTCCTTGCTGAGGCTGAGGGGCAAGAAATGCAGGAAGTGGGCAATACAACATTAGAAATGGACAGGACCTACTAACTTAAAATAGTGTGTGATGGTCAGCAAGAGGAAAAAATCCTGGGTGTATAAGGGCCTCATGTCCGTTTAACTCTTATTGTTAAACCTCACACGACTTAGATGATGGGAACAACCAAAACACGTTTTAAATTCTGATGTATGTATATGGTAAGGATATGGAGATGTTGAATAAACATTCAAATAATATATACTATTGAAATATATTAATTCATATTTAAATGTATTAAATGAATATGTTAAATATACTAGATAATCTGGATGTTGTTCTTGCATTACAGTTTGCAGTGTAATAGCAAAGGGCAGGACTTTGGTGATAAGGGTGAACGGTTTTTAGAAAGGAAAAATAGTATTTTGCATATGCTTTAAACAATGACATATATCCTATAGCAAAAACATTACAATAATAATGTAATCAATATTAATAAGCGAACATCTAAGAAATCTTAATGTTCTAAAAGTAAAGTAGATGTAGTAGTAGATTAATCATTCATTTGTGTAGCTCAAAGTGTTAAAGTCAACCATGAAATATCAGACAAACAAATACCAAATGAAACTGTATCTCAAACATGTTTTGAAGAGTTTAAAATAATCTCTAACTAATAATTCTTCCTTACTTGTAGCAACAAGAAGTATTCTTTTTCTTGCATTAGAGAGAGGGCTACAGCGTTGATAGTCCCTGAGAAAAAAATTATATATATTTTTTACCATTTGGAATTATAATTAAGGCTTCAAATGTAAACACATCTTCATCAAAAACAGTTATAATAGTCATGATTGCTGCTAGGTAAATTTTTCTAAATGCTTCCATATTTTCTGTGTCATTAAGTTAAACTGAGGCCCAATCCTGAAAATACCAAGAGTGTCCACATACATACATGGAGCTACAAACTGCATTAAGCTGATTTATACTAAGCCTGTGGCAATGGTACAGAATGGCACTGCAGATGTTGACATTTTTACTCCAGTAGCTAATTGCATTGAACCCCTTTTTTTCTCCTCAGGGCTTTACCTTTGGGAACATATTTTAGATGGACCCCTCAATCCGACTGACAAGGTAGCACAGTGGAGAGAGGGAGAGCTGCAGTCAGGAAAGATTGATTTCAGGTAACAAGTCAAAGATTGGATACTTAAAAACTGTGAAAACCCAAGCGTATTGTCTGCCTATGGGACTCTGAGACATTCAGCACATCATGTAATAACCATTTAATAAGACAGAACTATCAAATTGACTTCCTCCCTCTCCTCTTGCCTTTCCATCTTTAGTTTCTACACAGGTCCTGCTGTGGTCCAGGGTCATGTCCCTCTGGAAATGAACAGCCTGGTTCTGGTTCTGAACGGCCGCGAGCAACAGAAAGTGTCGTACTCCACACGGTGGCTGGAGCATGTCCAAGCTCTGGTACAGTCCCACACAGTGTCACATGTGGCCGTGGTCCTGCTGGGCAACGAGCACTGCAACAACAACTGGATTGGGCCGTACTTAAAGAGAAATGGTGGCTTTGTGGAGCTGCTGTTTCTAGTGTACGACAGCCCCTGGGTCAACGACAAGGATGTCTTCCAGTGGCCTCTTGGTGTCGCCACGTATGTCTTTTCTTTGTAGTCCTACGTGTGTGTGTGTGTGTGTGTGTGTGTATGTGTATGTGTATGTGTATGTGTGTTTACAGCATTAGTACTCAATATCAGTACATTAAACTGTGCAGGGTTTTTTTTTTTTTCATTTCTTTTTTTAAATGAATAACATTGTGTAACATGTTGCTCTGTTTTTCTTGTCTCTGTGCAGATACAGGCAGTTTCCTATGATCAGGCCTAATGCCCAACTGATCACCTCCAACAGGCCATACCTCTGCAATTTCCTTGGAACTGTTTACAAAAATTCCTCCAGGGAGACTCTGGTGCAGGTGCTGAAACAATCTGGCCTGGATAAGGAATGCATCACTGCTGCCCGCGAGAAGTAAGTCATTATTCAGTTTTTGAGTCATTGTTAAGGACTGCTATGGAGGAGTAAAACTTTTTTGGCCATTTCAAATGTAGAATTTCTCTTGAATCTCTCTCTTTTTTGGACGTATATTGAATTATAAGTTAAGAAGTTAAATTTAACTTCTAAATGGAATTGAGGTGAGATATCTCTAGCATGGATTGCATATTTATTACTTTAGCTTAAACTGTTGGCTTAAGTATCCTCTCTCTCCTCCTTGCCTCAGGTGGCTCCCTCAGGAGACCACAGACAGTCTGAGACACTATCAGACCGCTTTGGCCCAGAGCGAGCTCACTCTCTGCCCAGTCGGGATCAACACAGAGTGCTACCGCATCTACGAGGCCTGCTCTTATGGCTCAGTGCCCGTGGTGGAAGATGTTCTGACACCTGGGACCTGTGCGGCCGGGCCCAGCTCCCCACTACGTCTGCTCAAGGCTGCGGGAGCGCCCTTCATCTTCATCAGTGACTGGAAAGAACTGCCGGCCATCTTGGAGAGGGAGAGGGGGATGAGCCAGGAGCAGAGGGTGGACAGGAGGAGGAGGCTTTTGGAGTGGTATGCCAGCTTCCGTCAGCAGATGAAGGAGAGGTTCACTGAGGTTATCGAGGAGACTTTCTTCAAAAATGGTTGACTGTGGTGCTAAATAAATCAACCATTAAAAGACAAACGGGGGCAGACGTTCAATATTGATTTAATTTAATTTGTGGTTTGTGGAGAAATGTGACATACTACTGGTGTAGTGTACCTGATTATGTTGAGTGTAATATTCATGCGCGGGTTAAACCATTTATTTACTAGTCAGGGCCCAGGACATTACAGTGTATTTATCATCTTAATGTTTACAGTGGTGGAATGTCCAAATGATAAACTGCCTTTGCATTTTAAAGTCCTTATTATGTCAGCTGTGTTTTATATCTCGGTTTGTATGCACTTAATATTGTGATTTTTGGGAAACACTAAACATTAGATGTAGAATGAGGCGATGTGGTTTTAGGCCCGTTTGAAATGGTACATGGAGCTATTTTGTATTGTGAGCAGCTTGAAAATGGATGTTGTCGCTGTGGCATGTCTCGCTCTTCTGATCAAAACATAACAAAAACATTTTTTCTATTTATTTTAGTGAGGTGCTGCATGGATGGAAGTGCAATAAAATACATTGGAGTGTCTGAAGAGAAATCAGTGGACGTGCTTGTCCTGTGCTTTTACTTTTTCCTGCAGATGGCGCTGTGGTCAAGTTGATTTTCACTGGATACAATGATCTCAGTTGAAATGAAAGGCAAACGCTTTTTGAAGTTGGGCATAAATGTAGGGAAAAACTTCAACTTTTGACTTGTCCAAATTATAAAGATCAAGTAATATAGCGGCGCAAAATAACGGTAGTTTGTTGTAAATTTGTTTTAGAGGCTTTGACTTTGACTATTACAAAATATATTGACTGTCTTTGGAATATTCAATTACTAACTTCTTAATATATGCATGATATACTACCTTTAGGGAGACACCTATATTACCTTTATGAGTGCATAGGTGTAGCTAGGACATATGGGGCACCTGAGCGTATTTTAACTGGGCCCTCTGCAGCTATGGGCCCCTACACACACACACCTTTTATTCCCCCCTTGCACTGGGTGTCTGTATATCTGAAAGAGAAACATCTATCTATCTTTTGAAAAAACAAGGGCAAAAGTAAGTGCAAATCCTTAATGTCTTAATGTTATGTGAATTTAGCTGAAATGGGTATTTGTTACGAAATGAAAACACTTTACATATAATGTTTTTATTATGTAGCTCTTAGTCACACTGGGTGTTAAATTCCCTCCCTTACAACATGGCTAATACACTAAAAGCCATCAGATTTGGGGAGCAGGATGTGTCAGTCCGCTGGTGTCCACTAGCTGCATGTGGGAGCAGATCCCTCCTCCCTTCTTCCTCTCCTCTCCCTGCCGGGGTCCAGCAGCTGCTGTGTGCTGCGGTCGGCCTGCCCTGTCTGCCTCTGAGCCTGCTGGGAGTTGGAGGGAGAAACCGTCGAGGGAGAGCGAGCAGTGTGTGTGTGTGTGGGGGGGGAGTGTGTGTGTTGGTCCCAAACTGGAAACCACTACCTGAAAAGCACACACACGGGTTTCGGGACTTTAAAGCCCTGCGGACGTGTTGTTGGCACTACTTTACAGAGAGCCGTGGAAAGCCGCCACGGAGACCCTGAAAGTTGCGTGATTGTTTTTTCTTCTTCTTGTTCGGTCGCAGCAGCGGTGCTGTTGCGTCGCGCGGACTGCTCTGATACTTGCGTGGATCCAGTGCTTGGAGCAGTATTGCGCATCGGCCCTGCTGTAGATCCACCCGCTAATACAGAAGGAAGAGGAACAATGAAGAACTAAACGTTTTCGTTTACAGACTTAAAATCCTTTCCAAAGTGTCATTTTGTCTCGCGCTTCTTCTTCTATTCTGTCGCGTTCAGTTTTTTTCTCGCCCTGAGTGCGGGATGCGTCGCCTGCAGTAGGATCCCGTTTGTTGACAGTTTTTTACAAGAAGTTTACGACAATCTTCGGACACAAGAAGAAAGAAAATGTCCACGCCGAGGTTCAAAAAGGATAAAGAAATCATCGCAGATTATGAGAGTCAAGTGAAAGGTAAGAGAGTGAATGTTTCGCTCGTTGCAGCCGCCGGAGGACTAATTGGGACCAGGCTAACGTTAGATCACCACTACCAGCATGTGAGTCATAGCTAGTGATGTGGTGTGTTAAATCATACCAAGAAAAGTTGGTCAAATATGACCTCCTATTGGTGGTTACTGCGAGGCGAGCAAGCACACGTTTAGCCAGAACGTCCAATCTTCATGTAACTGTAATAGATTTCTGCTAAATTACTTCCAGGCCTGGTACAGTTTTAATGGTAGATATGTGAGCATGACTAGGGCGCGAAGTTAATTAGCAAAATAATTTATTAAATAATAATTGAGTTAACGAAAGAGTTTTTTGCCTTTTTGTTTCGTCGTTTTGCACCTGAAAGCCACTGAAAGTGCTCAGCAGATTCACCATAGAAGAGATCACTTTCAGAGGTATGGGCTGTCCAGTAATCTGTTTAAATCTTGTCCAATCAGGTTGCAGCCTTTATCTGCTGAAACTCAGTTTTACTACTTCTTGGCCTGGTGCATTTTATTACGTTGATGTGTTTAACAACCTGTTACTATCAAGGTTAGTCACTGAGCTTTTCTTTTGGTATGAGACTTTTTACTGCAGTTTCCTACAGCATTACAGCAGGAAGAGCACACCTGTATGAAGATTCATTGTTGCTCAGAGGCACTTCAGAAGAGCCTGTTGCTTGCCTTTAAAAAAAGAACTGTGAATTTGTGTAATATACATTTATTACACGAATCCACACACTCACTCCAAAGCATAAAACTGCTTATTTCACCGATTTAGGTAGGTCATTTAGAGGTGTGCTGTAATGGTGCCACCCTAACTTATCTTGTCCCCCCCCCCCATAATGCATGCAGAGTTAGTTTATTCCCAGACAGACCAGCACAGGAAAAGAGGCAGTTGCTGCTCCAGGGTAACCATGGGGATTTGGCCCTCAGCCGACCAGCTCTGTTCTTCAGCAGCGTTAGCATGCTGAAATACCACCTATTCACCTCCCTGTATACAACCTTAAATCCAGAGAAAGGGGGGAGGTTAGCGGGGGTCCAGGGGTTTAGAGCGGGGGTGGAGTGAAGAAGGGACCAGTGCTGCTCAAGGAATTAAAAGACTGCATGAGGTTGAGCACAAGCTCTCATTTGCAAGGAATGTTCAGCACCCTTTCTTCTCCCCGCGAGGATGACTAAGGGCTTTCAGCCTATAATAGAGGATGATGCACAGTCATAGGGGATGCTGAACAAGAGATGACGAAGCCTCCCATTTGTCAAGCAAAGCCCAGCGGGGTAATAACAACAACCTGATGCTGCTGAGAATAGCTGTTGCTTAATAGGACCACCGGAGCCCCAGTAAATCAGTGTTAAGGTGTATTGTTTTCTTGAAGATGAAGAATTCCAATCTGAGGGTAATGCACTGAGACTTGTCATGCTTTGTAAATATTCCTGTGAGGGTTTTTTTTTGTTCTTCTTTACAAGAACATCACAGGTAATGCCTAGCTATTTGCATAAAGTACTGTACTTGTCCTTTTTGCATTGCAAATAGCCTGTAAGAATTCAAGTTTAGAGTTGCTTTATTATTATTCAAATGTGTTTTTTGGACAGACATATTTGAGGATGTATGAGGATCATCTGTTAGATTTAGCACTCTTTTTGTCTTTATACAACCTCCACTCACTGGAATTAACCACAGAAAGACTTTATTTTACATATTTGCACGACATACTGTATTGTCTCTGCAAAACGTATATATGTTTAAACTCGTCATGCATAACAATGAGAGTCTTTAGTAGGTCAGATGACCCCATGCAAATGCAGACCCTGTTTGTTTTGAATTAATAGCTGCCAGGCCGGTTGGGATAGGAGTAGTTGGTAGTGGAAGAAAATCCATTCAGTCAACATTAAGTATTATGTTTTAGAGCTGCTCCTGATTTTGCAGCTGTAAAGCCTTTTTATGAGGTAAGAGTTTGCAGTGATAATGAGCGGGATCACATCTGCAGTGTAGCTCTGATGGCCAGAGGCAGATTCTGGTGAACAGACATTGATTACTAAAGAAGTAGAACAACAAGCAGCTCAGAAAACAGCCGGAGCTGATGCTTGATCTTTTAGCCCACGTCGTCTCTGTCTTGCAGTTTCAACATTTGTTTTAATTCTCGCAATATTTCGACAAGTATCTGGCGGCCAGTTTTGCCTCATCTTACAAAACCACATTGATCTGTAGCCTGAAGCCCTCTGTCCCCATTTTGACAAATGACACATGCACTGAGGTCGTCTGCCATCATCCAGCAGTTATGCAGATTTACACCAACAATTCCCATTTCTTTGTGAGAAACATCAATTTTATAACCATGCATTTTCAGCATTTTCCAAAGCCATGACAGTAGCCGTGTGCTAATGCTGAGTGGCATTGTTATTCAAGTCAGAAGATGTGAGGTATTTTAATGTAGTTTTCTATGGTGACTGTCTGAAAGCCTCCCTGACTAACTGACTAACGATGGCTGACACTACTGTTCTCAGGCCCAACTTGTCATTCAGCTGACATTCACTTCTTAAGTACCCCCCCCCACACACACACACACACACACAGACACAGCTTTTTTTTTGCTCTCTCACAGATTAAATGAAAATGGATGTCATTTTGGCAATTCAAGGAAATTATCCTTTTATTGAAAAAGCTGTGTAGCATGGGGATTTAATTTTTGCTAATTGCTAAAATCGGCATGTACATCAAGAGCCAGCTTGTTTTGGAAAAACAAAAACATTAAGAAGATTGGGTTAAGACAGTGGAATTTGTTTGGGCTTTATGGTGCACATCGGTTGCAGTCAATTAAAGTCCTTTTAAGACGGCTGGGGAACGGTTGTGGGTACATTGGCATTCTCTGTGGGCCTCTGTTACTGTGGCCTGGTGGATCAGGGCATATCCCTGTTTTCTTTTGGGCAAAGTGTTGGTTTGATGTCAGACCGTGGCTTGCTGTTTGTGGCCTGGGGGTCGTGACTCTGATGACAGGACCCCTCGAGCCTCTGTCAGGGGTCCTCTCCCAGATCATCATAAAGGCTGCCCCCTTTGACCTGCCTTCACTGCTGTTTGAAATCAGAGCCCTGTCCCTACTGCATACTCGGAGAGAGGTCTGCCCATGTTTGTATGCAGGAGGATTAAAGGCAGGAAACTGGTCTGAGGTGGTATGGTCTTGATACTCTTTTCAAATTAATGGAATTTGTCTTGTGGTTTAAAGTCATTGGTTTATTTACATTAGTAATAGGGGGGGGTTAATGTTGACCAATTGCATGGCAGAGGACGAGCACGTATGTGTTGATCACTGTCCATTACACAATCCAGATTGCACCCATATGTGACATCTGGATCATGCAGTCAGAACTGTAATTTAGCTTTAAATCGGTCTTTCATGTCACCAGACCAGTGTGGCTTCCTCTTTTTTTTAGAAAGGGTCTTCAGGCGCATCTTGATTGATTGATTGTTTATTCACAGCAACATTACAGTCAATATTTTATATAAAAATAGATTCATCTGTTAACCTGTTATCATTTCATTCTATGTATGATAAACTAATGTTTGACTGTACTAACTAACCCATCTAGATTAGTAAATATTGTCATTGTGCACTTGGGAGCATGGGCAGATCAGAAGCCAGTTGTCACTATAACCTGACTCTTTGTCACGGTCAAATTTTGTCCCATTAACACACCATGCTGTATGATGAAGTGCCTCTCTCTGCATGTAAAGTCATCCAGGATTCTCTGGGCCCATGAAGCCCATTGAAATGTTGCATGTGATACTGGACTAAAAATGTATTAAAGGCTCAAATTTACCTTAACTTTCCCCCACCTTTCTTGCGGTCTTCTCTTTCTAGCTTTTAGGTCATCTAAAATGCCTCTATATGGTATCTCTATGAGCAGATGGCACTAAAACACATGTTTAGCATTTCCTGCAGCAGTTAAGTTGTAGCTAATACTGGCGGATCTGTGATCCTCCATCCTAACAGCTTTTCAGAGGTGTTGATGGAGGTTAGAGGTTGAAAGACTAACGGAATCCCAACTCCCCCTGGACTGCTTCTTCACAACATCACACACCCATCCACATACTTACCATCTGTTTTTACTACCCCCCCTATAATTGTGTGTGTGTGTGGGGGGGGTTTCCACACAATACCCACAGTGGTATGGCATTGGGCGTGGCTTTGGTGCATGGGTGGATGAATGGTTATTGACAGCACCATCTGTGGCCACTCACCCTTTTTGTAGTTTTAATAAACTCTGCTGAGCACAAGCACAGCTTCACTTTCCCTGCTGTGCTTTTCAATGTAGCCATAAAGGCCACCAGGACATCGGTGCACCCCACTGACCCCTCACCTCCCCCTAAAAAAAGAAAATCCAAATCAACTCCTATCCATGCCCCTACATCCCTAAACCACACAAAAAGGCTGCATTTCAAGTTGCACTGTTGCAAATGAAGACAAAACAAGAAGCCTTGTGTATTGTCTCCAGTTGTAACGGACACTGGTTAATTACATTTCTTCCCGGAAAGGATCAAGTCAAACCCACGTACTGTTCTTGTGACTAAGTTGCTGCACGTGCAGTGTTCTGCTGCTAGCCCCCCGCCCTTCTCTGTTGGTGGTGTCGGGGCAATAGAGGAGAATCTCTGTGTGGGACTGGAGTGCCTGGTAATGAGCTGGATGAGATTCGTGTAGCTGTACTGCATTAGCTAACACGGGGTGCAGGGTGTTAATGGAATTGGACCATGCTTAGAGAAAGTA
>JAVQJD010071023.1:0-14462 GCA_036023655.1 Nannoperca australis | reverse complement strand
ATTTCTTTAAAGTTAAGACTAGTTTAAAGTCATCTTCATTGAAAAGTACAGTGCTTTTCCTTCAAAAATAAGGACATTTCAATGTGACCCCAAACTTTTGAACGGTAGTGTATGTCTGTGAAAGGGGGGTTTAAGGCAGTGTATCATGCTTTGTTTTGTTTAGGTTTGGGGTGCAGTTAAAAAAAAAAATCAAGCAGTTCCCAAAATATCATAATACACCCATAAATATTAAAAGGGAAACCATGGTATTAACGGTATGGTATGTCTCTGACGGTAGATAAATGATATCATTTCATGCTATATAATGACCATATCATGAGCCACTTATTCACTCCCATGGCTTTAGTTTGAGCTGAATCCCTAAACCCTCTGTACAGCTGTAATATGTCTCACTGCTGTCACCAGCAGGTGCAGAATGTTTGTCATGCCCAACATGTCTTTTCCCAGATTTTCAGTGCATTATTCATTGACAGCACAGCTGAATGCTGATTAGTGTGTTTTGTTTTTATTCCTGCCCCCCCCCCCCCTATCCCTTTGATCCCAGTGTCATTAGCTGTTTGCATGCGTGTTTCTGCTTTTAATTTATGTCACCAAATATTACGTTCTTTTATTATTCCATATCAGCAGGGCACTGTGGAATATGTCCGCCATATCAAATCAATGTAAGACTCTGAACAGGACTTTTAATCACATCGTGTCTGGCTACATAAGCAGTGGTTTGGAAAATCAAATAGGCTAGTGGTTACATCAGACCCAGAGACAGAAGATCCTACTTAAATCTAATTTCAAAAACATCTGTCTGTTATAATTAATTATTTGTCTCTCCCTGTACTTAACAGTGGCTTCTTTTATGAGAAAACGAGTCATGCCTTGGATGCTTTTACAATTCTGGTCTCATTCCAGCCTGATTTCTGGGACAGTATTCAATATTGACCTTTATGATACCGTGCCTGTGGGATATTTAACTGCACCACGCTGAAGATACATTTTATAATGGCTTCCAACACTTGAGTTATTTAAAGAGCATTTTCGATCGTCCCAAATACGAGCTGAGCGTCCAAAGTACTGCAATAGTCTTCTTTTTACCACATTGCATCATCATCTGGAGCAAAAACGGGATTCATCTTTGAAATACTGAATTGTTCTTCCTTGTGTGCTCATTCGGTTCTGTTCAGTTCATACAGATATTTTTTGAATCATAAATTTAAGTTTTTTTTCTTTCACCTTCTACAAATTATGCACACACAAAACCAAAAACCAACATATGAATAAGACAACAACAACAACAACAACAACAGCAACAGTAAAACACAATAGTTGATGCCAGGTTTGTCATCACTCAGATTAAAAGGAAAAACTGTGACAGCTTCAATAAACTGAGACAGAAAGTGTGCATTGTAACATTAGCAGCAAATGATCCATTCACAGTAAAATGCTTTGAAACAACTGTTGTCAATGTACCATACATCTCTAGGTTCATTTTGCTTTTTAGTGCAGCTGAAATGTTCAATATGATAAAAAAAAAAAAAAAACTATCAAAGTGCTGAATGTTAAGTTTTGGTTTCTTTTACTGATTTTCAACAGTAATTTAAGAGGAAATCTATTAGGAACAGGAAAAGATACCAGTTTTACCTCCACAACAGGCCCTTACTCATGTTCATGTACTGCAGATGAGGCGGATACATCTTTAGTGGTTCATTCTGCAATATTTTGACTCCAACTAGTGTTCACCCAGGCTGTCGGGGGTGTAGTGTCATCAAAGCAAAGTAAGCGTGAAAGACCAAACCTGCCTTCAAAGTGAGCTCATAACTCCCCATAAAGATGCATTTATGTTGGAGTAAAGAAGTCACACAGTGACGTTACCATGTGAAACCATTGGCAGGGTGTCTTTTAGCCGTGCTAGCAGTTGGCAATGTTGGTCTGCCACGTTTGCACAGGTTGAAATATCTCAACAACTGAAATGTTGTTAATACATTCATGGTCCCCAGAAGATGAACGATGCCCTCAGGATGAATTGTAATAACTTTGGCGATCTCTTTATCTTTGAATATTTTGGTTTATGACAAAATACCTGCAAGATTGACATTAATCAATTATTCAAGTGAGTGTTGAAGGTTAGAAATTGAAGAGCTTTCTGACAATGTTGTCAGCTTGTAATAAAAGGATGTTTGTTGTCTCAGTTCTTGAAATAATTTTGAAATGATCTTATCCATTCTTCACTCTTCAGAGAACTTTGCCATAAAACTGTCAAATGCTCTCCATAAATAGAATGAATTCATGATTATATTTCTGCCAGCACTGGGCTCTGTTCAGCATTCAGCCAAATGAATGGAACTGAAATGGAAGTGTAAAAGTCAAGAGGAAGGACGGGCTTCTCTCACACTGCAAACTTGAGGATTTAGGTTTTGACTAAGGCCATTGCTTGACCTTGACAACCTTGTGTGTGGTTGATTTCACGAACATACAGTTTACTTAGTGTAGCGAACTTAAAGATAAAATGAAGGCAACAAAGATCTTTTTTTAAATGTTATTTTTTTATTTGTCATTGAAGGATTTTGTAAATTAAAGTTATAAAATCTTTAGTAAATAAAATAGAGACCCTTTAGCAAGGCTCTGGACATTGTTGTCTTGGGTGACACACCTATTCACTGTCACATGGAGGTCAGGGACAGTGCCAGTGGAATGGCAGACTGAGGTTGTGGTTCCCATTTTCTAAATGAGGACCGGAGGGTGTGCTCCAATTATCTGGGTATCACACTGCTCAGCCTCTCTGGAAAAGCTTACGCCGGGGTGCTGGAAATACTTTAGATCCAGGATGAGCAATGCGGATTCCCTCCTGGTCATGGAACAGTGGACCAGCTCATAACGGTTTATGGGGGTCATGAGTGTGCCCATGCAGTCTCCATGTATTGTTGTGGATTTGGAGAAGGCTTATGACTGCGTTATGATCTTCAGGGATAGGATGTCAAGGAGCAGCCAGGAGGGGGAGAGTGTCCAGTTTGGGGACCTCAAACTTTTCAGATGATGTTGTTCTGTTGGCTTCATCAGACCTTGACCTTCAGCACACATGGTGGCAGTTTGCAGTCGAGTGTGAAACAGTCGAGAGGAGTCACCACCTCCATGTCTGAGGCCATGGTTTTCATCCAGAAAATGGTGGATTGCTCCCTCCAGGCTGGGAATGAGTTGCTGCCCCAAGTGAAGGTATCAAGTATCTCTAGATTCACGAGCGTGAGATCAACAGGTGGTTGGTTCAGCATCAGCAGTAATGCCGACCTTGATCCGTACTGCCGTGGTGAAGAGGGAGCTGAATCATTTATGGTCATTAGCTTTGACTAATAACCGAAAGTTTGCAGATACAAGCGGCTGAAGTTAGTTTACTCTTTAGGGTGGCTTGGCCCACCCTTAATAAGGAGCTTCTTTATGTCAAAAGGAGCAAGTTGAGGTGGTTCAGGCATCAGGATTCCTCCTGGGTGCCTTGCGTTGGAGGTTTTACAGGCACGTCCAACTGGTAGGAAACCCCAGAGTAAACCAAGAACAAGCTGGAGAGATTATATATCTCATCTGGCTTGGGAAGGCCTTGGGACCCCCCAGGAGGAGCTGGAAAACATTGCTGGGGAGAGGGACACCATAGCCTGCTGCCACCACAGAAATGGATGGATGGAGGGATTAAATAATGAAGTCAGGACACAGGTTTGGCACATTTGTTTGAGACAACTCAGTCTTACTCTGATCCTAACAAATTGTAGACCCAATGATAATTCCATCTTGCTTAACTCATTAACAGACAATGTTATGATAAGCGATCTGATTCTTTTACGTTTTGTGACAATGATACTCATAAACAAAATGATTTACAGTAAGTGAGAACAAAATAGTGCCACTGTGCTTAAGATAATGATAGGACATCAACAAAAGACACTAAAAACGATAAACAGCTTGAACGTAACAGCTGCCTGAGAAGCTGATTTCTAAAATATTGTGTGTGTGTTTGCTGAGGTCAAGGTTTGAGTTTTTTCCATCAGGGCTTGTAACAATGGCTCTAAATTGAAGTATTTTGTGCAGGACAACGTGGTGTTTGCAAGCATTGTAGAAATATTTCAGGGAATTAATAAAATTGCAAGGTCTCTTAAAAGTTTCGATGATTACAATTGTAAGTTTTCAGGAGGGACTTTTTAATATTTTCCGAAAAACAATAGCAAAAGTTAATGCATCAGTTTTACACAAAATTAGAAATAATCAGGGTCAAACATTCCTTTTCTTTATACACCTCTTCACTGACCTCTAAGCTACTTGGGTGTGATTTAATCTTGATGAGGAATGTTACTGAATAGAGGTACTATAAAAAAGTTTTTCTCTTCCAATTCGATTCTTACAACGATTTTTAATCTGATACCAGTTCTGTTTTTCCCCCTCAAATTTGAAATATATACAACACAGCAGGAACATTGAATTTTACAAAGTAACTGTTGAACCTTTTCATGACTCCACCCAGAAAAAGCAACGGAAATGTATTAATTTATTTATTAATTTATGCATTTCTTAGTTCTCAGCTAACCATTCAGTTCTTGAATCACAGGCCTCTACAGAACAGTAGACTGTTTGGACAGAGAATGGATTTTTCTCCATTAATGTTTTTACTCATTCTTATGCACAGGAGCGCTGTTTAAAACCTAAGAAGTTTTTTTTCGTGATGTTTTTCAAATCCACTCTGTAAGGTCAGTGTCTGCCCTCATACTGAACTGATCAGTGCATCTCTATTGATCTGAACTGACTTACCAAATGAAATAATCTGTGCACATCAAATGTGAAAGGCAGGGTTTGGGAGATTGATTGTAAACGTATTCTTAGTATTCTGAAAGTGAAAAAACATGAGCCTGTGGTATTTTGATACCCATTAAATTGAACTTTGTTCTACACTACCAACCAATTATTTTTGATTTCAAACACATATTTGAAATGCATGTACTGTCTCAAACACACAGCCCCACTCCGACCCAAGGACACTTGAGCCTATTCAGATACAAGATGTCTCCTATCACACAGTAATTCAGCCATCATCAGTCACCACCCTGCAACCATTAATGACTAAAATAATACAACACTCCACTCTGAGATAACCCAGCAGTTGTGGATGACTGAATATAATCAACAGTTGTAGTGCCACATCGATCAAATAAGGAGCCAAGTAGTGAAACAAGCCTGTGTCACATTTGAACACTTCCTCTCCCTAATCCCTAAACCCTGAAATTCTCCTGGATTACTTTAAGCCACACAGTATATTGAGACATACAGAGGCCATTAGAAGGAGGTGATCATTGGAGACTAGGTAATCTTATACGAATATATGAATATCTCCTTACGGCTGCAGCCTCTCTCCTCTGGCAGTGGATAAGCCCAGCTGTGTGCTTTTTGATTGTGAGGCTTTGATGAACCAAATCCACTGCACACGACACGTGCCCCCTGCCAAAGTCTCATCATAGAGGTAGGGGCTGGAGCTCTTTCTTTCTCCGCTTTTTTATGATGGCAAGGTGTTTGGTGTGGCGATCAAGGCCCCCCCCTTTTCTGCAGACGCACGCTCCAATGTGTTCACTTGTGGCTGTAGCTTATTGACATTATGATATCCTGGCACTTTCCTAAGGCTTATTGGCTTGTTAAAGGGGGGGGGTTTCTTGCTTTCCCCTGCTGGAGGGAGGAGTTAAGCACTGATTGATTTCCAGACGGAGCCGACATTGTGCATCACGCGGAGCAGAGGAGGAAAGCCCATGGTAATCTAATAACGTCCTCCCCACAGTAAACGGCGATAACTGCGTTATGTAAGGCAGTGGCAGACTGTTTTATGAGAGTCAGCAGGGTACTGACAGTCTGCTGGTTAAGGGACTGAAGTGTGTTGAAAACCTCATTCCCTCGGTCTTTCCCCGTATTGTTTTCTAACATAAAAGGTTTTTCCTCCTTTTCCATTTTTTTTTTTCTTTTCAACACTGGGAAAATCCAGACCTTTGTACTTTATCTGAGCACTCGCCTCAGCTCCACAGACGTGTGTATTAAAGCCTTATCAGCAGAGAACTTCCAATCCTTGTTCAATGAGAGCATTTAGAGACTTGCCTCTTGACATTTTCATCACTATTAGAAAAAGGGTCTCAGGCTTCTTTTCTTTGCTGGCTGAGTGGTTGTTACTTGTGATCTTTATTTCAGAATTTGCACCATCAGTAATGAATGCTCTGTTGCTTTCAAATGCAAATGCAGAACATTAGAATTACCATGTCACCACAGATTTGCATTTAAACGTTAAGCATTTAAACTTAATATTCTGATTCATTAAAAGAAAATGCTTGTATATTGTTTAAAAACAGCCCTTGTGGTCTAGAGGTTCAAGGCTCCAGCTCGAGTCTGCTTTCAAGTCTCTCCCCCCATTTCTTGTCATCTCTTTACCGTGGACTATCTAATATATAGGCATAAATAATAATTGTATTTTTTGGAAAATGTACAGGGCAGGACAGACATTTTTAGAAATGGTTACCCGGCTGGTAACCAGGTATTGGCTCTTGTTTGCATATATAATAAGTAATAAGTATAAGTAATAATTGTACTGCTTAATTATACTCCATATTTCATTAATCTAAACGTTATATGTACTGTATCTAGAATGGTTATATATATATATAGTGATCATATTCTGAATATGCTCTCAACCTTATACTCGCCTTCTGTACACATATCAGTTTAGTATGGGTTCAGTGTGCTTGAAACGACCAAGGTCGTACGACGTGTTGCCCTTTGAACTGCCACCTGATGCTTGTGGCCATATAGCGAAACTGCTCCAGTGTTATCTTTTTTATTTGAACATCTAATTGTACCTCTTGTTTGGTTTTTCCTCAGATGCTGACGACTCTGGTTGTGTGCTACTGAACACATCAAGAAGGGTAAGCATACATTAAATCTAATACAATATTACTTAAAAGAAAACGTTATTGTCAAGGAACTCGACATCACTGATAACGAGTGCAGCCATCTATCAGTACAGTTCAGCTCAATTCAGATCTTAATTCCTTCGTAATGGAGATTTGACCTCTACATCTGAAAGCTGGTAGAATATATCATGAAAAGAAGTATTTAATATTTTAATCACAGTTATAACATTGAATGCACACCTGCAATGGAGCCGTAACTTCAGCAAGTTGAACGAACAGCTGGCTGAGAGGATAATAATCCCAAAGTAGATTAAAGAAGAAGGCGCTGCCGTAATGCTCACGTGAAAGTCAATATACTGACGTGCAAGTTAATTTCATGAAATAAAAGACTGTGGTGTGTAAAGGCCTTATCATGAGTATCCTCCGTTACCAAGTCCTAGTCCACTACTTCTATTTGCCTACAGACTGTAAAAGCAGTACACTGAGGTTTGTAAGACCGACCCAGTTCCTGTAAAATATGCTGGACAACTGAATGTCTCTGCTGTCAGTGTGAAGATCTTCTGTGAAACTGCTGCTGTTTATCTTTTCATGCCACTTGGCTCTCTTACGTTTGTTCCATGTTGGAGTCTGTTCTAGTGTTTGAGCAAGACAATGTGCTGTGTGCAGGGTTTCCTTCCAAACACACACAATAGCAGCTGATTTCACTGATTGTTACACGTTCACACAGAGAGGAGGGCGGCGTTTGTACAAAGTCTTGAAAGTTTGGAAAATGCTTAAATTTAACCGCTTTGTTATCAAGTTTAGGAATATGCTTGAATTTGAATATAACATATAACATAATCTGGTGTTTCATCTTCGACACAATCATGTAAACCAAAAACATTTAAATATTTCAAATGAAACCACCCCGTCGTGTGTTTGTTGTCTCCTGGCATTTATTATAACAATTTAGATGTGATGATGAAGGCTTCGAGAGTCTGGACATTTTTGGTACCTTGAAAGTGCTTGATTTGTACTCTTAAAAAGCTGTACATACCCTGGGAGGGACTACTCAGAACTTGTTTTTCATATAATAAATAAAAATACAATAAAGGTCAAATTAATCTGAAACAAAAGACAAGCTACAATAAGAATAATTAAATGGATCACTTCAAGCCAATCTGAATGAACTGACTGTGAATTCTTAGCTATGAACATATGATGCAGTTTCTCTCACTGACTGCCCCGGGAAGACTCTGGGTCCTGGCATAGAGACCGGAACAGAGGAACAGAGGAACATTAACATAGCAGACACTCAAGCCGTACTTTAAATCAGGAAGTCGAGTGATTCAAAAAACCAATAGCAGTATTTTAAAGTCTGCTCTCAGTGACATGAACAGGTTTAATGTGTCCTCTGCCTCTGGACCCGGTCAGAACACCTGCTGCTGCATTTAGATCATCTGCATTTCAAGGCTTTCCAGGGTAAACCGGACAAGAGAGAATTACTGTTATCAAGCCTGCTAGTGATGAAGGTGTGAGCTGATGTGATCCCTGCAGTGAACCAATTCAGTCCCAAGGTCCCCAAGTGTATTTCTCAGTGGTAACGTGAGAATGAAAGTGACACTGAAATCAGATGCTGTAGTGTACAGGTAGAATATAAATCCTCTCTGATATGTTAGTATTGTCAAATTAAATGAAAGAAAATCAAAATAATTACCAAAAACGAACTTGTGCTTTGATTCCAGCCAACTTTTTGCAGATGAATATCTTTAAAAGTAGCAGTAATAGCAACGAGCCTCTCTTGCACTGGAGATAAATGGACGTTTCTCTCTCTCCGCAGTCGGCGGAGGGCGTTCATTTAAACTGGTGACCAAGTCTGTCAAGAGTTAAGACTTCCTCAGTACAAGCCTGTCAGAGATTTCAGTTTGTTGTGCCTTGTTGTGCCAACAGCTTGCCTGGTTCTTCTCACTAATCTCCCCGTTCTGTATTACAGTTCTGTTTGTTTGCTCTCTCTTTCTGTTTTTTTTTTGCTTTTGTTTTAATCAATATCACATGGTCACATCCTCGCTTCCCCCGCCAAGAACTTTAATGTGGATCTGTTTATTTGCAGTGGTCTAGAGATTATTTTGATATGTTTCTGCTGCAGCCACGTAGGTTTCACTTTCAAGTCATGAAATCTCTTCTAAGGTCATATTTTTCAAAGTAGTGAGTGAGTTAGTAAATTAAAAAACAATGCTAAATGAATTCAATTCACTTTTAACTTTTGAATCACATGACGCGAGGTGAAGATGACCCCCAGACGTAAGCAGATTCATGCAAACAAAACAAAATCCAATTCTTTTGTAGCATTTTTACACAAATAACTCCAAAGACTGCAGACGTGGACTTTCTGCTCAGTGCTGGTTTTATTTTAAAAAGAACAGCAGGGACTCCACTCATCTTCAGAATGTCTTTCAATCAGGCGATCGATGACATCGAGGATTGGTGGGCGTCTGGGCTCTTAATCGAGCTGTGCTCATCTCCCTGTCCGTTCTTCTGTCTCTCAGATTCTCAGACACCACTTGTCCAATTTTGACCAACTTTGGAGAGGTGAGGTCTCCGTGCTGTGTTCTGCTATTTGAAAAAAATAGTTTGGCTCAGAGACCAAAAAAATAGCCGACAACAATAACAACAAAAGGCTCATCTGCATGTTGCAGTGTTGTTAACTCACACTACATGTTTTAATTAGCCACAACATTTAAAATACTACTCTGGTAATATTTAACAAGCTCACTGCAGTGTCTAACAGATCTTTTGACCACAGTCATGCCTTGCGTCTAATTCTGCAGAAACGAGACGGTAAGACAATGTGCTCCAGTCTCTAAAGTTACACCGGTTGGCATGATCAGCACAGAAATGTCAAGCAAAACTAAAGCATTCGATCTTTTCCCCAGTATGTGAAGCTGATGAACTTTGAGGAGGAAATCCGAGCGCACCGTGACCTGGATGGCTTTCTGGCGAGGGCCAGCATCCTGCTGGACGAGACGGCCGCCTCCCTGGATGATGTTCTGAAGCGCATGTTGCACCACGTGAGCCAGGACAGCAATGCATCCGAGCCCAGCTGCAACTTCGAGGAGGTGATGAGCATGCTTTTCACAGATGCCGGCGCTCAGGAGGTCAACGGTAAGCATGCATGTAGAAACCAGCATGTCTGCAAACGCACAAAACACAAAAAGACATCACCAAGACACAATCTGTGCCTGCCAACAATCCGAACAAGAACCCAGAACATGCGACACCTGACCTAATAACATCTGACGTCTGCACATGTCAACACCTACCTGAAGAATAGCATCACCTCAGGCTCAGGAGCAGAATTGTCACATAGACTTGAGAAAGGTTCAAGAAGCCTTTAAGACCCAAAGGAAAGTTTGTGATGTTTTGAATCGAGGCCATCCGTTTCCCCCCGCGGCTTTTTTGAAGTGGACACAAATAGAGTTCAGTGTGTTGAATCGTGTCGGCAACCATTTACATGTGCAGACATCAGCCGTCTCCCTGGAAGACCGCCAAGTGCTTATCCTACACACTGATGCACAAGCAAAAGATTCACATGTTTGTGTTATTGATTACAGCCACGAAGAACAGCACAACTGATAATTAAAACTTTAAAACTATGCTGTGTTCTTCCATTCATGACCAAGAAGTATTTCTGTTCTGGTTCCATTTAAAGCAGGTTAGACATTTTTTATTAAAAATTTCAGGGAACAAAGGTTTGAATTTAAGATTTTATATAAGATTTGATATAAGATATATATATATAAGATTATATATATTTTACTGATTGTTTTGCTAGCATTAATCTTCCTATTTGAACCTTAGAGGTTTAGATTTATTGTACCTAAAAGTGTGTAAGATATGCTTCAAGCACACCGTACTCTCTTCTGATGCTTGACTTCCTGTCTGAAATGTGTGACAGTTTCTCCGGGTTTGGTGCCCATTTGTCAGCTTACAGATCCCTGTCACATTAGTTGAGTCCTTCTAGGACGGGTCCTTTTGACTGAGTAGCAAAGCCTCTTGGTTAAGGCGAATCTCCTCAGCCCATTAGAGCAGCAGACATCCACCCTCTTACATAACTGTATGTAGGAATTGTTGAGGCTTCGCGCTGTGCTGAACATTGACGAAAACGGTAGTTATGTGGCAAATCACACTTCCTCTTCGTTAATGTCACAAAGAATTGAAGAAATCCTTTCTTTCAGTGCATTCATTCAGCCAGGCTGAAAAAGATGCTGTGCAGATGCAGGAAAACATGACAGGGCTTTTCTCACCACAATAAGAGCACCAGGAGGTGGTTGTGCTGGTGTCCGCAGTTGTTGATAGTTAGTCAGAGGTGGGTGGTGTGTGACACTCACCCTGCACAGATCCGCCAGGTGATAATTGACTTCTGTCATCGATCACTCACTTAGCTTTTCAAATGGCTCTCTGAGACTCTCAAGCTGTGGTGGCTGCTGCTACTTGACTGTTTTCTCTCCCAGAATACCCCACAAAGAGGCTTCTTCGCGGCTGCCATCTTAACAAAAAGGCTTCCTGCGTAGGTCTGGGCCGTCTGCAAATGTTTAGAAAATCGATTTGAGCATTCAGGGGTTTCACGGAAATTGAAATTGCATAAAGAGACATAAAAAGAGAAAAAAAAGGAATGAAGAGGGCAAAACGTATATCAGTGATACTTTGTTAGAAAAAAGAATCTACAGCCAAAGAGCAGTAGTTAAACCAACATGTGCACACATCATTGGGGTATCACACTTTCAAAAGGAACACCAGCACAACAGAATACTGTGTTGCTTTGATTATACATACTCTGCTGATATGAAAGCAGTCAGCAGTCACGTGCGCATCCTTATCAAGGTTATTACTAATTAGAAATTCTCACCAACAATATATAGTCTTTTTTTTACTTTTTAACTCAGTAGAAGCTTGAGCTATGACTCTGGGGAAATGCATTAGTTGCAGCAGAAGGAATAGGATTCTGGTAGATGACAATTGAGTGATAATTAATTGTGCAGAGGATGATGTAACAATTATGCAACAAATAAAGATTTGCAGTTTGAAACATGCAAATGAGCAGCAGTACTGTTCCTGTTGCTACAGACAGATGTAACATATAGAAATATTTACAGAAGGTACTAATGGATCGAAAGCAATTAGTTTAGACGTTCAAATATTTATTCACATCACGGTCTGTTTTTCAAGCATTATGTGGATTTCAGTTTCAGTTGATTTGGTATTATTAATTATTTAATCAGAATATGCACCTCTTCAAAAGGTGTATTTCTCATTTCAAAATCCTTCTCTCCAGTATCTTGTTTTCTGCAGTGAATTCCCTTCACTCAGAGTAAGAATCCCCACGTTGCATGCACGATCCCTAAATTAAAATCATGAACATTCACAGGCGCAAAAAAAAATATCTCCGGGGGAGGAACAAAGGCTCTTCCTTGGGGAATACATTCATATTTCACATGTAAGCATGTTATCAACAGGACATATCTCTTCAGGTATTAATTTCTGCCATATCTACGTTCACTCTGCCACAGCGGGGCGATACGGCTGGCGAGCGGGCCGGCTCATTTGGAGTGTAATACTGTACAGCTGCGAGATAAAGAGAGCAGGGCGATATTATAACGGGCACAGAAAGAAAAGAGAATTTACAGAAATGAAAAAGATGAAAGCCCGCAGAGATAATTAGTCCTGCTCCAACTTGTGCAGCGGAGTGGATTTTTAGAGGCCAACTTGTGCTGATTTTTAAATTTATTTGTTTTGGTTCACTTTTGTCTTGGGGTTTGGCGATGGAGCGGCGCACACATTGTGCCGAGGAGTAACGAACAGCACTGCTGATGATGCAATGCATTGATAATGTTACTGCAGCCAACTATAAACACTAAACCTGCCTCCATTGATTCAAAATGACACTTCATCCTTTAAGCTCCACTAAGTATTTAAACCAATAAATGATTATAGGATGCTGACGATTATGACAGTGCTTACAGTAGTGATGAGCGGCTGCCACAGAACCACTAATTGTGAACAGTTTGAGTAATGATGTATTGTATAATTGTGTTTTCCTCTTCTCCTCTGTGATGGCATTCGCAGCTACAGTGCTCGGGCCTATGTGCGCGGCTGATTGTGTGCCCTGTTTGTGATGACTGTACCATAATTTCTCTCTAAATTGCTGTCACCTTTGATCGATCTCGCAGGCTCTCCACGTTGCCTCCATTTGCATAATCCTCCTGTGTTAGTTTTCTTTTATTTGCCTGCTCAAATCAAACTGAAAAACAGTCACATATTCATAATTTTAAAGCTGCAAAGGTGAGGGTGGCGCTTATTCCTTAAAACAACGTGCTCGTGTGTTCAAAACACCTAAAACTGCAAAACATGACCTGTTTAATGAAGTAAAGAATACATGAGCATCTGCTGAAGCAGGAGGATTATTACTTATCTGTATTTCTGTGTTGATTTTCTGACAGCAGGTACTGTAAATATTCTGAATATAATTAACTCTGTTCAACAGGAACGCTGCGGTGTATTTTTGAATCAACCGGCTATGCCTCTCCGTTATACTAACATGTCTTTTCCAGGCCGGTGGCGTGACTTTTCACTGTGAAAATCTCTGTAACGTTCTGCAGGGAATGATCAGAATACTAAATTGAAACCATTAATTCAGGCTCTTTGCCACATGAAAAATGGTTGCCATAACATGTCATTGTTCTCATCTTGATCTCTTCATTGACGTCTTTGGGTCTCTTTGCACTTGCCGAACACATAACTGCTACCAGTGATAAAATCCAATTTTTGGTAATAGCCTGTAGACGGTAATCAAGATAAGATCTCTCTGCGCCCAACAAAGACGAGACATTGAGGGATTTTCTCTGGAAAATGATATTTAATATGCATGAGGTAAAGGAGGGCAGGAAATGAAGCTTCTGTTCAGCAGAGATATTTATGTGCGTGCCTGTTAACCAGAAAGCGTGTCTATATGTGTGCGTAGCTGCAGAGTGTATTTGAGTGTCATTTCTTTTGCGTATGTTTGTATAAAATCTGAGAAAGTGCTCGCCCGTTGATCAGAAAAGGTGACTGAACTGACTCTGTGGTTTCTCCTCTTGGTTTTTCTCCCTTCTTCTCCCCATGCAGACAAGTCTCAAAGTTTCGTTTTCTTTGATGACGGTAAGCTGTGCTAATTGGATGAAAATGTCAGCACCAGCCGCCATGAGGCTGCAATCAGTGGTTTGCTTCTGTACCAATCACCATCAGTATGCCGTTTGTGTTGTTCTCCACTCTCGGGACTGGGTCGATCCATTGAGTCATCAAATGATTACAGACACCAGCCATCCCTCCCGTGTCACAGATATCGATGACTCTTCAGCTGCCCCTCAAATCAACGCGCTCTCTGTCCAGTGGACTCATTGTCCAATAATGTTCTCAGTTCTTTTTGTAAAGCCCTGTGAAGCGGGGGGGGGGCGGGGGGGGGGGCGGCCGCCCCCCCCGGCCGCCGCCCACCCACCCCCCCCCCCACCCCAGCACCCACCAAACACAAACCAAAAAAAC
>JAVQJD010071021.1:0-12145 GCA_036023655.1 Nannoperca australis | reverse complement strand
ACACACACACACACACACACACACACACACACACACACACACACACACACACACACGTGTTTGACTGGCACTTGTTCTATGATTGCTGTGGCAGATACCCTTCATATCCTGTCCAGTAAAGAGCAGAGATTTGTTAGTCTTTGAATTTCCTGAATGAGGGACTAAATCCATACTGTGACTGCTCTGGGCAGCTGATGATTTATTTTATTTTTTTAATTAAACAAAATCATCTCCAGGCAGACAGAGCAACCCTCCTCAAAGCCACCAGGGACATGATCAACTCTACAAGTAAAACACTTGTTTACTGTCAGATCTTCACACACACACATCTGTGTGTCAGAGATAACCATATTAGAAGTAGAGAAAGATTTTCTTTGAGAGCATGAACATTTGCACATATTACCAATACCTGCCAGTCTTTGTATTTAAAGCCTAGGATGTCTGAAGAGAAACAGTGAATTGGAATTAACTGAAAAGGAAGTTCATTAGTACTGCATGCCTCTAATGAAAAGCTCAAGAGCCCACTTAATAGGCATGAAGGTATTTTGTATGGATTAATAGACTCAGGTGGGGGGCTTTGGGTCATGGGATGTGGGTTGAGGTCAAGGTCATAGGGTTCATGGAGTTACCACATTCACACTGCAAGGGAGGTTTGTTGATGGATGGCTCTGTTTTGATAGATAGTTGGTGATGCAAAAGGCCGCGTTGTGGTGTTACAGAACAGCAGACGCAAATATTTCCTACTTCTTTCGTTTTTTTCATATCTTCCAATGTAGGTATTTCTGCTGTATGTATCCCTCTCCCTGTATCTGTGTCCCTAAGTAGCTGCTTGTACCTGTGGTTTTTATGCTGCTGGCTGGCATGTGGAGGGAACAATGTTGGTTCGTGGAGCCTGGAGAGCGTCGCCCAGGGTGTGGTTTCTTGTCACCATGGTGTGGCAGCACTGCTGGACACTTTCCTCTCCACCTTTCTCCCCTGAATCCCCAAGGTACGCCCATAGGAACGCTTAGGGGGATACGTACACAAGCTGTTAATGGCCACATCAACACCTAGTGCTCACCTGAGCTGCAGACAGGGCTTAGCACTGATGCCCATTTCCATCGTTACCCTCTTGTTGCTTATCGCCTGTTCCCTTGCTCACAGGGGGCCTACATACTTGTATTGTTTCAGGAGGTACAGGTCCGCCTCCCCAGCCATCCCATTGGCCCGCTGCTTCCATGGCACTGAAAGGATTGGTCATTTCAGCAGTTAATCAAAGTGCACAGGTGCAATTAATCTGGAGAATCAGGCACCACAAGCAAATCAACACAAGAATTACATGCAAAGAAATTATGAAGCAAGGCAACATGCACAGCAAATAAAAACTACAAACAAGACAAAAGATAAGTCAAATTGCATGCAATTAGTACAAACAAAATCAACCCAAAGCAAATACATTAATATACAACTAATGTCTGCCTTGGGACAATTGCAGCACTGTAAACTGCAGGTGAGTCAATTTTTCAGGGATCTGTATAGCTATATTATTGTTTTATATTCTAGCATAGTCTGTTAGTTTGAATGCATACCAGTTCTTGCAGGGACCCCAGTTGTACCTCCCCATCAAAACAGGTGCATTAAATGAACTAACTGCATACCTAAAGGACTGGATGTCCCAACAAGACTGATGTCCTTACTATACAGTAGGTCCTCAGCAAAAATCCATGCAATTCCATCCAACAAAAACCACATGAAGAGTAATTGCAACAACTTCAGTAGAATCAACATTTTAAATTTTCACAACATACACAACACACAGAGACAATTATGGACGAACTATGTCACGAACCATGTCAGACCTACAAATTAGTCCTTCATACTTAAAGACGATACATTTGCAATATTCCCTCTAGCATCACACCCAATCCGGGCTTGGCCCTTTGTAGAAGAATTCCTGTCTTTATTAAAATGTGAGATTTGTTTGGATAGTCCTGTGTCATATGAAGGATTACACTGCTAGTCCAAAGGGTCTGTTTAAACCTCCCTGGGCCGTTACTGTAGCTCTCCTTTAAACCAACATGTTCCAGCTCCCATGTTCAAACTGTACACTTCATTATTGATTTATTGACACTGATCCGCCTATGAAGCATGATTACATTCCAAACTGTATTATGGCAACAGTTCTTATGCACTTTGTCAAAGCCCAGTGTAAGACTTGGAGGCTCCCCTGAAAGTAATGTATGTGCACATATGCATGCTTGGGATTTTTCAGTGTTCATGCAGTGGGGTATGTAGGGTAGAGGTACTGCCTGCAGCTGTTGTGCATTTGGTATGTGTTCTATGCATTATGATGGCATGTATAACCTTCCTCGGGTCATTAAAACATCCTTCAGGAATGGCAGCAGCACGTCCGAAGACACGAAGGCAGAGATCTCTCTTTAGGTCATTTGTATGATTCTGTATCTACTAGAAAACTATTTAGCTAATTGAAACAGAATTCTAAACAGGGACTATTTAGTTAATATTGGTTAGGTTTTATCAGCTCACCATGTGTAGTGGTTGCCTTATGTGGATAAAATACATGCATTTTATGTATCATCATTCCAGGTACTGCAGTGAGCTTTACACTGCATGTGTAGATACTGTGTGCGTGTTTCAAGAATGTATTGGTGCACAGCTGCTTGTCCAAACTAGCCAACTCAATGACATCTCCAAGTTATTATGCCCTAAGGTGAACCACACACAGACACACACACTCAAATATCAACCCTATCGCCAGATTGTAGTTACAGCTAATGAAAAGGCAAACATTAGTTGTAGTCTTTGAATGGACAGAAACTCCAGTTTCCTCATTGACAGTCGGATATGCTCTACACCCGTCCAGCCCATGAACCTCCACGTACTTACTTTCCACCTCGCTATATAAAGTGCACACCACTGCCTGCATTCACACTGAACTGGATGCAAATTAAGAGGTGCAGAATTGTGCAACATGGACATAATCCATGGGGATACTGGACTACACATTTACTAACAGGTCTTGAATGCTATCCTAAATTCTATTAGAAGAAAACTCAAAACTCAAATATCCCAGAGGATTGGCCCTTAACACACACACACACACATACACACACACACACATACACACACACACACACACACACACATACACACGCCACCATGTGATTGGACCTCCGGCTTTCAGAAATCCCTGTGCTTCTCCTCTGTTCTGACCCTGTGCCAGAGGTTGTGAAATGAGATTATTAAGTGTGAAATGAGGAGACCTCTCACTTCTTCTTATGATCCAGGCAGGACAAATCAGGGTTAAAGACCGAAGATAGATGGTGCTGAGAGATAGCTGCAGGCAAACACTGCACCACGGGAGGGTACAATACCAGACTAAATTCTTCCACATCATTTCAACTTTCTTGAGAGGAAAAAATGTATCCAGTCAGAGATAGAGATGATGGAGGCATAACCATCTCCTCCAGTTTGGGCTCCTTTCATAAATGATCCCAGGTTGAACAAACATTCATCTGGGTGTGAATTGCAGTCCTCACCTCCTAACCTGCGATTACTCTTGCTTGCAGCTCTCTGCAACGTCTGTCTGACTCTGCTGCGATGGCATTCCCTGCATACCTGTGCTCTCAACTGATGGGGGCACATGCGCAGGTCACAGGGCCACAACTGGGAGCGGATGTATGCATATTAACTTAAATCTCCAATGACAACCTCATTTTCCCTTTATTGCGGATTAATCTTTCCCAGGCTGTGGAGGTATAGGGAAAACGTGTCAATATGCTGAGTGAACAGAGGGTGATGGGGTGAGGGAGGGTTGGGGTGAAGGTGGGTATTTGAGCGAGAACTTAACCCTGGACAACTGTGACCTCTGACTTTCTTATGTGAACCTGAAGCGAGCTCAGCGGAGACCGACCTCCCCTGATGGAGTAATTAGCGTGAACAACAACACACAATTGGTTACAGTTGGATTAACTTGAACTCATCTAATAAGGCATGCAATGCACCAAGTGGCTCAGTGAAGCGCTCAGGTTGGGGAATGATATGCACTCTTTGATGTTTTAATGAAAGGCATCTCTCTCTTCTCAGTTCATTGGCTGTTTGATCGTCATATGCACTATAGATAATGACAGAGGTATGAAGTTTCTGGAGCAAAAGAACAGGGAAATGCTTTAGATTACAGTCTGCAACGTACAGTGTAATTACTCCAGAGTTTCAGTGTAATCTTGTATACTTACGGTGTACCGGTACAGGTATGGAATAATGGGACAACTATTTTGGGTTTTAAAAGAATTTATACTGTAGTTATTTTTAACTACCGGGTATCTATCCTGTTATGTAGTATTTATGATCTACTCAGTAACAATCTGGATGTTTGGGAGAAACTTAGAGTGAATGTTTACTGTAGTTATCATCATCAACTACTGGGTACCTATTATGTTATTACAGGATACAGTTTGACCATAAAACTGAAACACTAAAACTTCCCGTACACCATAAGTACAAAATATTACTCTGTAACTCCGGAGTAATTACACTGTACAATGCACGCTGTAATCTAAAGCCTTACCAAGAATGGCAATGAATGACCAACTTAAAACAAAAAGGCTTTTAAAATTATATTTTATTACCCAGTCCTATATTTCAGTCTTGTCCTTAATTCATTTGAGTCTTTTCCCTCTTGTAGCAAAGTCTTCAAACTTCCTCCTCTGCCTTCTGGTGTTTGCATGTCTCCATCTGTAAGTCCTTTATTTGTCATTTCTTTGAGGTCAATCCCTCCTTTAAATGATGCAATACAATCAATGATGCCCATTGTAGTCCACTGAAGTCCCCAAAGGAAAACACATTATTCCACAGATTCTAGACCAACTGAAATTTGTTTTTCATATTTTATTTGATTAGCTGAAAAATGTTATATGAAATGTTCCATCAGTGAAACAACTTGTTTGATTCTCGCACTTATGACTTTGATCAGCCAAATACACATATTAAATTTTATTAAATGTTAAAGTTACATTAAAAAGCAAGAACCATACTTCAATAACCAACTTCTCAGGGTTACTTCTAACCTTTTCTCAACCTTTTGAGGTTCATCCTTTTTTTCAGGGTTAAATAAACAAGCTGAACGTCCAAAGGCAAAGTTAAGAACAAAAGACTATATTTAAACTAACATTTAAAAACAAAATGATCAGGTCCGCCTTGCTATGTTATTTCTGTGATGCAATTATAAATAACTGTAATCTCTGAGCAGAATGTTTTGCATTTTCCCATTTGTTTTCTGTTGACACCAGAGAGTCTTAAAATGTGAACACGACAATCCAAGGTATCATCTATCTGGTGGCCTGCACTGCCAAATGCACTGCCCTCTTCTGCTCACACAATATGATTGGCTGCTGTTGGATTGAGTCAAAGTATGTCTGTTATAAAGAAAATAAAGAGTTAATTCTCTACACACTTTTTTAACAACAGAAACCTTGTGTTACTTGGGGAAGATATCAAGCCAATCCAGGTCAGACGATCCAAGTGAAGTCATATGAGTTTGAATCTTTGTTGGTTTTGTCAAGTCAAGTCCAAAGGCATCAGATCCATGACTTGAGTCCAAATCATGTTACTTGAGTCTACACATATACCTGCTTAACCATGCCTTGTCATCACATGACTGTTGTCAATTAAGAAAGAAAAGGTGGACCAATTCAACTTTTTGTTTCTCCTTCATTTATTTTCTCCTCTGATGCTAGTCCAAAAGTAGGTTGACCAATCTGGCTTTGCCATTTCGAAAGTGCAGGCTTGTTTGGATCGTAAATTTGCATTGAGAAGTTGACCTGGTTAGGATTACATACTTAGCAGAGAAGCAGCAAATATGTGACAATTTTAGCATACTTTTTGTCACCTAATAGTTAAATATCAGCACTTGGCAGATGTTTTGATTGAGTTTATACTTAATATATACCTCTACTGCATCCTTCAAATTTATTTTTACCATTTCCTTCTTATTATTGCTCTTTATAACTTAACTTATTGACTTTTGTTGTGTCTCCCCTAATACACATAGTGACACCACCCTCTTCTTTTCAACTGCTAGCAAGCAGCTTCAGCAGGAGGGTGAAGCAGGCACCCTGCTGCCCTTAACTGCACTTGGTACTCTGCAGTGGTGGATAAGTGCTTGTTCCCCAGTGGCCACAAAGCTCCCCCAGTATTTATCCTATTTCATAGAGAAAAGCTCACTGCCAGACTGCAAGTGAATGGAATATTCTTTAACTATTCCTCCAACTTTTTCAAGAGACCGCCTCAAATCCCTACAAGACCTCTGGATTCTCTTTTGGAAATACTTCAACAATAAACTGTACCAAATTTTATTTTGCCACTCTCAAACACTGTTGTATAATTTTATGTTCTCTGCAATACACCACTGTGCCATTCCATGGCACAATATTTTATTGCGGCCTAGACACAAATGGTGAAGTGATCACTTTGCCTGTGCACTCATAATCACTTCCACAAAGCCTCCAGTCGTCTGTTTAATGCCTGTGCTGATTGATTGCAGATCTCTCCATGTTTACTGTAGTGGAGTGGATTCCAGGTTTATTAACAGAACCAAGTGGACTCCAGACCTCTGCAAACCAGCCTCTGGTGAGTACTCAGTTTGTTGTTGTCTTCAGCTCCTGACCAGCATCCAATCAACTGAAGCTTCCTTCCCTCCTCTCTCTCCAGTCCCACCCCCACAGGCAAAAAAATGCATGAACAGAATGCACTTGATGATTAAAATGTTTTGCATCTCCATCTTTGCATTTCAAATTTTTCTTCACTGTATCATATTAGCATTTAAAGAGTTAAATACTGTATGCCTCTTAACTGCAGCTACAAAATGCTCTGCGAAGAAAACAAGACATTCAGAGGAAAAGAAAGCATCCCTGTTAAATGTGCAGAGAATCAATCCCTTGCTGTGGGGGAATGCATGCCAACTTGGTCCACACTGGCCGTTTCCTGGGGAAATGACTCTGACCAGCCCTTCTGACTTTCTGTCTGTGTGGATCAGGAGCATATCGCCAGCAACACATGCTGTCCCCATTCTCTCATGCAACCTCATTTTCATTTGTTCCTTAAAAGGTGAATAAAAGTAGGATTGAGAAACTTAATTTGTAAGTTTTACAGAAAGTCATATAAATTATAAAGTCAGACAGAGATCTACTTTGCTGTTGTGGAAAAAGCATGCAATAATTGAATGTACAATTACAGCCTGCTCTGTACAACTACAGGGTCAGGCCATGTGGTACAATGCAGAGGCAAGTCAAAGTCAAAAAATCTAAACTCACAGCAGAATAAAGCAACCAAGTTTTAGTGTACACCCGCAGTACTATTTAATTAATAACAGGGGTGTCAGGGGAGGACTAGCCTCTATTACCTCTGATTGGTGAGGCTGAAATTATTTCCATTCCTCCATCAATTAAGTTCAGTGGTAGAGGACCCATCTGTTTGTGGTTACAGTGCCTTGGTCTTAAATATATCCTACCCTCTGCTTTTCTTTTCTTTTAATACTGAATGGACTTTGTTATGATCAGAGAACTTTGCAATCCATGCTTTGGGTTATAAAATACCATTCAGTACAGTAAGCATATGTATGTGTGTGTGTGTGTGTGTGTGTGTGTGTGTGTGTGTTTAAAGGGAAATTCATCCTACAGCACTGCATGAGATTTCATCAGTGATTATGTTGTATGTACCACACTTGACTTTCACAGAATGCATTAAATTGTTGGTTCTGGCCAGAGGAATGTTATATGTACATTACAACTACTACTACAACTTTACCATGTAAATCACATTTATGAAAGCAAGATTATATTAATGAGACTGTCTGGCTGTGAAGAGGGGTCATTCTTTTACTATGGGAAGGAAAATTATAGTCTTGCTGTTTTAAGTTGAGCATGCTTGGGTGATGAAAAGAATCAGCTTGTTCAGCAAATCATAAATGTGAACCGAAACTGAAAAGCCACATCTTGCATGTCTCTGTGGGTGTGTCAATGCTGTCAAGCTAGCAAGTTTGCTCGTTATCCATTCATCCATCCATTTTCTGCTGCTTATCCGGGGCTGCGGCGCAGAGGCTATCCAGACGTCCCTCTGCCCAGCAATGCTTTCCAACTCCTCTTGGGGGATCATGAGGTGTTCCCAAGCAAGATGAGATATACAATCTCTCCAGCATGTTCTGGATCTCTTACCAGTTGGACGTGCCCGGAAAACCTCCAAAGATCGAACCACGTCATCTCCTTTCAACGTGAAGGAGCAGTGGCTCTACTATGAGCACCCTATGGATGTCTGAGCTCCTTACCCTATCTCTAATGGTGAGCCCAGCAACCCTGCATTCTTTCGGTCACTGCCCAAAGCAAGAGAGTTGGAAGGTAGATTGACTGGTAAATTGAAAGCTTTCTCTTCACCACAATCGTCTCCAATCTGCCTGTTGATCTCATGCTATGTTTTACCCTCACTTGTGAACAAAAGCCTGAGATACTTGAACTTCTCTTTGGGCAGCAAGTCCCTCACAACTCGGATGGAGTAATGTGGTCATTATAAAACGTGTAAATATGGAACCAATATGGACTTACCAACAGTTTATATTATTATATTACAAACAGCATTTTCTGTCCACTCAGAAAGTGGAAGCTAGTTAGCCTAGCTTACTTTTGTGTATTCATACCAGATGTTACATTTCATGCATACTATTTTAACACATGCTGAGTCATTGGCAGTGAACCTGCACATTTAGTATTTGTCTTGCATTATAGGGTGGTGGTCTAGCTAAAATTTGCTGTCTTTCTCTCCATATCCATATGCGGTGACAGTAAATGACCACACTGTCCAAACTTATAGGAATGAGTAGTTCCTATAACAGAGTTCTCACTCTGTTGATTGAATGGTTAATGTACAGAGTAACAAAAGAAGTGCTAATCACAGATAGGGCTCAACAATGGAAAACAACAGGGGACACTCAGCTGGTTAACAGCCCATTCCGCTGTTGTAATGTAAGTGGTATAACAAACTTTTTTTAGTGCATGTCAATACAGATATTGCACCAGGTGTTGCTAATGACATTAACAATGGCCCCTTGATTCAAGTGTCCCTGTAATTCAGATACAGTAAATTCTAAAGATGCTGATGTTTTCACAGTTTGAAGAGAAAGGGGGTTGAATGAGAACATGGATTGTTTGAATCTCTCTTGGCTGTTCTCCAGGAGAGATGACTTTCATTTTTATGATTAGAATTATATAACTTATTGTTATGTGCCAGCATGGCCCACAGGGGTGCTGACTTTCAATTTGGGAGTAATTTGTTGTTTTCATCACATAGCACTCAGCAGTTGTGGGAGAATTTCAACAATGCAACTTTTACAGTGATCACTATTGTTTGTGTCACAGTATGTTAATAATGGTATCTTTTCATTTGCAAAGGAGTAAGAAATAAAAGACCAGGCCAGAAGAAGCTCTCAACCTATGCAACACATTACGTACAGGTACGTATGTGGCAGTTGGGTGCTCACACTAACATCTATTCAGCAGACATCGCACATATTAATATGTTAACAATTTGCACAAGCACACATCCCCTCAGCTGTTGATTTGCGGTTACTCCATATGGCATATTATGTGAGAGGGAGAGAGAATCATAATAGTGCAGAGCTGATGTGATGTGCTTGGCCAGTAGACTGTGTTAGGAGGAGCTGTGTGGTTCTGTAAAAGTGACCAGAGAGATTTTCACTGATTTTCATTTGCAATTTGTCTTTTTCATGTGGCTCCAGAGCTTATATAATAGCCTGGCCAGCGGCTGCTGTTACATCAGCAAGCAAAGCTGAAGTCACTCTGAGCAGCACATGTTATGGCATTACCGAGGCTAAATGGCGCACGACTGTTTTCTAGGACCATTTGGATCCATTCTTGATAGGTGGGATTTGTTTCAATGGACTTCCAACTCCGTCAGATAGGCCCGTCGGTTCAAAGCCCTAAAACGATGGGTTGGCTAGGATGGCGTCTGGCTTATGATAAAATGGACGCAGCACACTGGTGGAAAGTAAAATTTCTGGAAATCCTTGGCATGGACCATGAGTGAGGTTAATAAATAATATGGGATATATTCTGTAAAGCCAGAATAGCATCTGTCTTTTGTTTGACCAGCAGGCCACAGAGCCACCCTGTATCTCAGACCTCGAGAATCTCTGTTTATCTGTTCCGTTTACCTCTCTGTTGCCCTCATAAACAGCCAGCTGTGTCAATATCACTGGCTATCACTGACAATGTGTTACTGAGACTTGGGTGTGTCAAATTTCTTGAGTTCAATGTGAAATTCATTGAATCTAAAGTGAAACAAACTAAACGACAAGTGTACAAAGTAAAACTGTTTATAAAAGTGTGTCAGTTTGGGTTGACAAATTAAGATTTTGTTAAAACCAAATGGATGCATGTGCAAATTCCTTTCTATTTACTGATAATCCCTTGATACTTCCTGTGTAAATTCTACTTTAAATGCATATACTACAAGTCACACATTGGCATCTCAACCTGAACACTGATTGAGAAACGGTTAAAGAGGAAGGGGTTAGCTGTAATTAAGTTTTAAACTGTATAACTGATCATATTCTGTCACTGCTAACTGATTCAATATATTTAAGTAATTAAATTAATGCAAATGAATGGTTCTAATGCAGAAAATGATATTTTTGCACAAACAAATTCCAGTACAGAATTTGAACCCACAATATCTGTCTTACAAAAATTTAGCAGCCAGTTCTGAGCTACATCAGCTCTCACACAGGGATCATAATGTTTATCAGAATCACGAAAACCGAAATGACTGAAGTAAGTGTAATGCTATTCATTGCATGAGGTGTCTCCATCAAGTTTGTTAAAGATTGGTTTATACAGTTCTACATTAAGCCTGAGTTTATCTTTGTGCAACCAGTCTCTGATGTTGTTTTAAACAGAGCACCATTGTGAAATATAGGCTGCCAGAATACGGTTCTCACAAGGAGTTACTCTATGTCAGCACTGCCCTCACACCCCTTTAAGAACACAGGGGTACGACTGATCATTTCATCACACAAAGATCTGTCATTTCTGTCCTATTAACCAATGATGAACTGGGGCTCAACCAAGAACATAGGCCTTAGTAACTGTTATTTGTTGCCCATATATTTGAATCCACGTCACTGTTCTCCTGAAACAAAGCACAAAAATGAAATACACCATCACCTTTTTACAGAGGCTAACCAGATGTTTGGCCAATATTTTTCATATAACCATGCCAATGTGCTCTCACCCTTCTTTGTGACACAAGATTTACTGTGTGTGTGCACTCTGTAAGACCTCTATTATGCTACTCTAGTGACTATGACTCTGCAGCCTCTCCATCTACTCACATGCACACATACAGCCTCCTTCCCTCTCGCACACATATGCTGAAGCTCTTTCTAATTGCACTGAGATCTTGGGAATACCTGCTTGGATAATTAGAAATTTCACTTGGCAGAGGCCATGTAGAGACTGGAATACTGGATCATTATTTTGTCATTTCAAGTGGCCCCGCCTTGATGTATCAGCTTAACTTCGAACCTCAAGAAGAGATGGCAAAGAGCTGTGCTAAACCCAGGCGATCACTGATACACCATAGCAACTGCCGGAGCTGTGGAGAACACAACAGAGGAGTGACTCTCAATTGTCCGTCAACACAGTTACTACAAGAGATGGCCTCTTTAAAAATGTATGGAGAAAAGAGATTAACAGACATGGAAAAAAGAGAAGAAAAATAGAAAGCTCAACAGAAGAAATACAAAGTAAAGATGGAATAGAAGGGCGATGTAACATGGAAGGTGAAGAAGGAGACAAAAGATCAAAGATTTTTGGAGTGAGTGAATTTTTCACTCTTTGAATTTTTCACTCTTTGTTTTATTGCAGCCATTTGCTAAAATCAAAAAGTTCATTTTATTCATCATTATTGTACACTCAGCACCCCATCTTGACAGAAAAAAAAACAGAAATGTAGAAAGTTTTGCAAATTTATTAAAAAAGAAAAACTGAAATATCACATGGTCATAAGTATTCAGACCCTTTGCTGTGACACTCATATTGAACTCACATGCTGTCCATTTCTTCTGATCCTCCTTGAG
>JAVQJD010070998.1:0-49935 GCA_036023655.1 Nannoperca australis | reverse complement strand
GTATAACTGATAACCATAAAAGAATGAATTAACTAAACATTTGCAACCAACTAATTATTTTGGTCAATTATCTGGGCATGGAACTGAAAAACAATAGAAATAATTCAGTGTGCTACACAAGCACACAAGCTCACATAGGATCAAACCATTGAACAATTTTTTGACTAACTAGCTATTACCAAACCAAAAGTAATAAGAACAATTGAGCAGTTGACAAACTACAAATGCCATGTTAGTATAGAACTGTAAAAACCCATTGTATGGTTAAACACACTGATTACATTAACAGCAGGTAAGGATATTCAGTAATGAATTGTTTTATATGTACTGCAGATATCATTTAAATAAAATAATAATAACATAATAATATTTGGGTAGACAACACTGGAGATGAGAACCAGTTATAGTGCAATAAGAACACAGTACATTAGTCATTTAAACAGTCATGTTGATTTAACATGTGTACATAGGTAGTGAAAACATCATCTCTTGACATCATCTTATGACCTTCTTAAACATGACATGTAAAGTTGAATTGGCACATTTCTGGCAGTACAGTTTTTTACACACATTCTTGATGTTTATGAAAGCTGGCGTCCTCTCCAGGTACACGCTCTCCTATTTCTGTAAATCTCGCTGGCATAAGACAGGCGTGTAGGACTTCTCCTCATTTTTATCTACGTTAGCTGTAGCTGAGTAGAAGGATGATCCCGGCGATCAGCAGAATACCAGACGTGGCCCAGCCAATGAAGAGGGTCTTCCCCAGCTCTCGTTTCTCAGCATCCAACGCTGGTTTTAGAAGTTGCTGATGACAGTATGGCCCACCCAGCTGACGGGGATGAGTGTAGTCAAAAAGGAAAGCCGATACAAACAACCCTGTTAAACCAGGGTAATGTTCTTGCTTTTTATATTGCTACCGCAACAGTTGCTCTTCTGGGTTCCACATCCTGTGAAGGACAGGGAGATGACAACCAGGATTGTGGAGACACATGAGCCCCCTGGCTGCCTGCAGCTCAGGTGGGAGAATTGGCAGTACACCTTGCGCTGCATCTTCATGTTGGCTTGTCTGTAGCAATTCATCCACAAGCCCACAAGCCACAACCCTCCACATGGGCAGGGCAGTGACAGTTATGGTCCCAAACAGGGCCAATGAAGACCAGGACCAGGGGTAGGACCTAATTTTGCTCTCATGGCTCTGAGGGAATTGTTATCTCACTGTCGCCCAAAAGACTGCTCACTCTGTCAGTTTTTCAGAGCTGTAAGTCTGCAATGTCATCCTACTGGTTTGCATTGGCTTGATCTTGATCCATACCAGCGTTTCAAGTGCAGCTAAAAAAAAAAGACGTGCGTTTGTTTGTCTTTCATTTGTTTTCTCTAAAAACCAAACAGCTGTTGTCATTTGTTATCATTGCTGGTCATGCATGACAAGGCATGGCAATTAAAAGATTGGCTCTGCACAACCTTGTGGTTTACATGACCAAGCCCTTGTAAAACCTCTTTAAACTCAGTTGGATGAAATGAGAAAGCTCAAAACTGTAGCCTATGTCTTTACTATTTAATGGAAAGTTGACATTTTGAAAATACGTTTTCACCTTTTTTATTATAGTGTACTACCATACTGTACTGTTTTGAAATAAAGGGTATTAAGTCAGACTGAGAAGTTTTTTCCCTGGACTGAAATATGGCATAGTCCCAGGAAAAACTGGATGTGTGGTCACCCTAGGACAACACACTCATTGTTTTCTATGCAAGCCCACACATATGAAGGGTGGGAAAGTGGCACCAGCCACCAACCAAATGATAGATTTCAGACACAAAATAATGATTTACTATTAAGTGACTGGTGAATTTGAGCATCTATCTACCTGTGGCTGGTAGTAAGTAAATGTCCCACCCTGCATACGTGGCATCTTGATGTGCATCAAGATGCCAGGATATGCCACCGTCCTATTTCCCAACATCAACACAACGCTCTCATGATTATCTATCAGCAGTTTTATCACAAAATGGACTTGGACACTCGACTTTGACCCTTCTTCTTTCTGTCTTCTTTCTGTCTGGGCTATGGGGCATCCATTGAAGTGACACAATGCTATGGGGTCAGTTGGTCTTGCTCTAAAGACAACATTAATTTGAAATGCAATGTTTTTCTAGAAGGGAGTTTGTGATAGATCTAAAAACGTCTACATGGATCCACTGTTCAGAAAATTGACAGTGTTCCTTATTTAATTTTTTTTTAAATCCCACCTTGGCTATACTCATTAGAAAGAGATGAGATCTGCTTATAGACTTCTCAATAATTAGTGTATAGACACTCAATATGCTGCCACGAAAATGTTCTTTTAACAAAGACAAAAAGTTCTTTAAACATGACCAGGTAGACCGTCTGATTTGATGAGGAAATGTTTCAAAACAGCACAAGAGGCACTCCTTTATTCAAACTTCACTTGTTCCAGGAAAGGTAACGCAAACAAAGAGATGTAGCCAGAGAGGTCATAAAACAGGAACAGAAACTGGAAAGCCTGTCGAACAGGTTTGCTAAGTGATACTTCCGTCACATCCTCAGCTACTTTAAATATAAACAGATACATGCATGCTTAGAGACGCATAGCTGTGAACTCAGATACTCCAAACACAAGTTGTGCAGTCATTTTTGGAGATATGTGACCTCCAAGCTGCTGGTACTGGCTTTGGATATTGATGCGAGATGGATTTGATTGAAAATATGATGCAAATTGAAATAAATTGGTGCTGGCACAGGAAGTAATGTACATGTACAGACTATGTGTGCCACCTGCTGTATGAAAATGTGACTACACATTCCTGGGCCAAAATAAGATTGATATAACATTATAACATAATATTTTAAAAGAAGGGACTTGTATGTAATGACCATTTCTTTTCCCCGACAACTTCTACTTCTGTGTTAATTTTTAGATTTAAGATTCAGAAATAATCTGTTCAGACAAATAGAGAGAAAATCAAGATTGTTGATCATTTTATCTCAGATGAGTCTGTTCCTTCAAAGCATTGGCAAATCAGGCCTGTGCCATCTCAGCACTTTGTTTTTCAGCACTGCTGCAGATCTACAGCACAGTGAAGACTGAAGTTATCATTTCCCTTTATCTGAAGGGGCACCAGAGCTTTTGTGTGGGGGATGGTGATTGACAAGAGTGAGGGGGGGTTGGAGAAGGGGAATGCGCCTGGTTGACGGAAGTGGAGATGCATCGTCCATCTTTATATATAGTCTATGTTGCAGCCATGCTATCTCATGTATTGTTGATGAAATTGGTCTTTGCCATATCAGGAAGATAAAAATTCAATAAGTGTCTACAACTCATAGACACTGGTGTTCTATAGCAGCATCACTAAAGAAATGTAATTGTAAAACTAGCATTCTGTAAATGGAGGACTAATCTATTACTGCTTGTGGATTTTACTACTAAGATACAATAACGTTTATAGGGGATGTTAGTAGGAATTTACAGGAGTAAACAAACCAAACTTTCTGCAAACTGTCTCATCACTTGTCCTTATGCCTAAAACACCATTTTAATTAGAAGTACAAGTGATGAGATGTTCTTGGGCGTTTTCATAAATACGTTGTTAACACTAAAAGTGAGTTTTTGTTTTGTTCAAAATGTAGTTCAGTTGCTGAGCCTTGGTTTTAACACCTGCGAGCACAAAGTATCACCCTTTTTCATCAACTGTTCAATTCAGTACTATTTAAAAAAAATTAAATTAAATTAAATTAAATTTAAAAAAAATGAACAAAGTACAATATAAAAAAGCACTTTACAACACAACAGCCCTCCAGTAAATACCAGTTTGGTGAAGCTCATATTTGGAAATTGACAGGGATCCTGATTTAAGTAGATTTTTGTAGGATAGTGGAGCAAATATCCCAGTTAAGTGTCAGTCCGCACTGGTTAGAGTCTACTAGTGACCACTGTTGATCTCTGCTATTTTGCAGGGCTTGTGACAGATGCACCTACCGGTCATCTCTCAAAAATCACGATGACATTTGCCTGACAAAGAAAAAGAGCATTGGTAAAAGACGTAATCACAAGCACACCCTCACCAACCCTCACTGAAAGACACTTAACGAAATACAATAAATAAAATACTCCTCAGGGATGATCAGAGTGGGATCAACAATGATGGTATCAAAGTATTAAAAAAAATAGAGCTGTATGAGCTTGGCCAAAATGTATTGCTGGCTTTTTGTGTGGGGTTTATTTTGTCTATCCATGCAGAGAAGTTATGGTTGTGACACAAGAGTAACCACTAACCAATGAACAGATTAGACCAGAGACTAAAAAACTGTTGCCTCCTCATTTTCTTCTTTAGGCCAGTCTGTTCACTTTAATCTCCATGATAGACATTACAGTCATTTCAGTCTGTTAACCACAGACATTCCTTTTATCCTTTGTGATAATAGGGGTTTTAGGTCTGAGTGATGGAGCTAATCAGCTGTGGCTTGCAAACAGTGTCTTTTAATGTCTTCTGAAGGTTTAGTTTGTGTTCTGGAATTGCCGTCTGTCTTTGTGGCTTGCTTTGAGGCAGGAGAGCATTGATTAGCTGCTTAGTTCTGTCGTTCTCAGGCATGTCTGAGCACATTGGACTTCTGGGTTTTTCCTCACGTCAAAAAGTGTTCTGCAGGGGTGATGTCTGCAGGGAATTACTTAGGCTCAGTTTGTGTAAAACCAGACAAACCAATGAATCACAACAGAGAGATGCTTTGAATTATAAGTAGGAAACAACTGTATTTATTATGATATCAATACATTTTGCTATATACACAGTAATAAAAATGTAGTTTTAGTAGCACAATGAGTTGTTTACAAGTATGACTTCTTTCACTGTTCAGGCATACTGCAAGTCTTTCCCCTTGATTGCTTGAGCAAATTTGGACTTTCTTTGTGAAAACATGATTACTTATGCTAACAAATTGATTTACATATGAATAAATAAAAACATTGCTTTGTAATCCATTGCAAATAAACAATCTTTTTTGAACACACAAGAACTTTTTAAAATAGCCGATGTGCAAATTCTCTACAATACAGTGTGCACGCAAAGTGTTAAGAATGAAATGTAACATTGAGCGTTCTTTAAATGGCAATATTGAAGATCAAAAAGGAAAAATACAAGAAAATGGTTTCACAGTAAACAAAAACATGAAACAGCAAATTCAAGTAAAACAGGATTATGTTAAGTTAAAACAAATAAAAATTCCCTAGCCTCTGTGACATAGGGGCTATTACATAATTCTATTAAATGTAACGAGAACAAACAATATTTTCCAGGCTAAAAAGATAGCTTTAAGTCTGTAAAACAATCATATTATACATAACCAGGAAATCTGTTCCAAAAACATGTCAGTGTATATTCATGTAAAAATGTACAAGTACAGTAAACTATGCAAGACAAGACTGTCCTCTGCAATTATTTATTCTATTTCTTTAAGGACAAATAATATACAGCCCTTAACTATGGTAATATCTGAGTTACACAGACAAAACAAATATTAATGTTCTCACAATACCCAAATTTGGCAACAGCAGGCAGGACTATAATGCTGCCCAAATGTGCAAACCATGCCAATCAAAGCAACTGATTAGATTCCATGATTGTACCATTAGTTCATTTCTCAAAGCTTACACTTGACTTCTATGTAACAGCATTTGATTTGGGACAAAGCTCCCTCATTCTGGTTTCCTGTATTGCTCCACTGATGATCTTACCTGTACAAAAAGCATTCAGCAAAAGTAAGGTAAGGAAGGATATATCTTCCACTAGCTGTGCGATATACATCAATGCCCATGCATTGTTTGTGAAGACTGGTGATCTTTATGGAGCCCATGTAAAGCTGTCTAAGACGCTGCCTGCCTATCCTCTAGAGCTTTTGTGTGCCACAGTCTGGGGATGAACCTGATTGCCCCCTTCGTACCCAAATCTGATCCTCTGTGCTGTTCAGCATCTCATCATCAACATCATCATCTGGTGTCTCACTGACGGTTTGGCACTTAAGACTCTCTTCAGTTTCCTCACTCTCCAAGGACAAAGCCATGACGGGGGCCTCCAGGTCAGCCTCAGCGGAATGCGCTCTGGGTGTCCGGCAGAACTCGTCATCGTCATCACTAAGGATGTCTGTCTCCTTCACCTCTTCCTGGTCCTCGTATTCTTCTAGGTCAAACTGTTCTTCCACCCAGCGATCTGTGTCACCTGCTAACTCAGGCTGCTGCTGAACTGGTTCATTGTCTTGCTGCAGCCGATTTGAGTCCGGCTCCTGTGGTGAAGCGAGGTCCTGTTCGGGCTCACCATCAAAAACAATGTCTGTGTCTATGGTAAAACGGTTGCGCACTAACTTCCTCCTGCCTAAAGTCCTTGTTGGGGCAGATGCTGCAAAAAAAAAAATATATATATATATAAAAAACATAAATAATTGCTAAATTAACACTTTTAGGAAATAACTTTGGATTTTGGTATCATAACATTTAAGTAATGTTTCACATTTTGAAGATTAATCAACCGTGAGCAATGCTTTTGTACAACACAGAATAATAATAATATTACAAGAGTTGTCTGGAGAGGGTTGAGTATTACAATTTCCTAATTGCATGGAAAAATTCAAAACATGCGTTTAAAAGTTAAAAGCATGAAATGTAGTTCATAGCACGCTTACATCTTATTAAATATATAATCTTCTTCTGATTGTGCTCAAATAACGTTACCTTTTCCAAAAAATAAGACACTGAATGAAGGCAGGTATCTCTCCACATATTAAATCTCTAAATGTGGTTGAAATAAATGAAAAACTTATTTTGTCCACACTACACCAAAGCATCCTATCTGTGTCAGGTAGAATTGGGACACTCGAAGCTGTAGGATGAATGCAGCCACCGACTGGCATTTACCTGCTCTATTTATGGCAGGACGGGCTCCCTTCAGGGCACAGAGGCGCTTTCCTCCAAAGGGCACATATTGCTGGTTAAGGGGTAAACTCTCTGTTTTTAGGAGCTGCCGGCGGTGCTTTTCCCTCAAGATAGAATGGACCGTCTTCAGAAAGTCTTTTCTACTCTCTGGAGAGCTGAGGGAGACAGAAGGGCATGTTATTAGTTTGTCACTCTGAAGCTTGTGTGCCACTGATACAGTCCTGTCTGCTGCTATCTACTATCTGCAGTGCAGTTTAACATCCATTAGAAGAGATCCTCACCTACAACAGAGCTGAAATGTCCTCTCTGGCCGTCCCTCTGACTCTGACTTTGTGTGGACAATCTCGCACACAGCAGAGCCCTCGCCATCTGAGGAAGAAATTAACACTCGCATGTGATCTCATGCACAGACCAATCTAAAATAATCATTTCTAAATTTCAAATAATAAAATCACTGACTATACAGTTCTGTACATTCATTGAGGAATCTACCTGCATTGGCCAAGGATCTGACTTGAAGGGCATCAGTTGGAATCATGTGACGGAATCTGAAGGGGTCTTTGTCTTCTGAAGATACAGAGACTCGATGGGAGCCACCCTACAATCATTCAAAGAAATTTTGGTAAACAAAATGTTGCATGTGAAATGAGTTGCTTCCAGTTTTAATCAACTTTAAGGCTGCTTTTACAGGTGACCACTGGGCTGATTCTGAAAGTGGCACGTGAATTTTACAACGCTGTAACAAAATAAGTTCTATTTGAAATGCTTTGGTGTTGCTGATGGCTTCATGCTTGTGTGAAAACGTACCATTTTCTTTTTTTGCTTGGATCCATCCTTGCATACAAAGACCACTGCTGTTTTGAACACTAAAAAGCAATGGAAAACAAACATCAGTTTACAGTGAAGCTTCTGATGACTCGTCAAATCAAAATGTCGAGGTAAACTCATCCCTGCCGTACCAAATGTAGCCATCTGGGGCTCTTTCTTCCATTTTCCCAAGGAGGCAGGGGGGTTGATCCAAGTCACACTGGTGTGGAGTAGCAGGTCACCCATAGACAGATCAGCAACCTGGCAAAAGCAACAAAATATCAACAGTGGCTCCACATGTACTCTTTGGTTGACAGAATAGAGCCAAGCCACTTTTGGCCAACCTACCACTTTCTTTTCACCACTTTGCTCAGTGATGAGCTGATCAAACACTGCTCCAAACTCCTCGTGGATTTTCTGCATCTCGTTGATGTGGCTGGCGACTTTGTTCATGGCTTTCATGGCAACTGCAGATGAGCAGAAAACAACATGGTTAGCGTTGAATTGTTATGACTGTATGCAGTCACCCATGTTCTCCTCCTGTCAAAATGATTTAATCTTCTCAGTCAGCCCTGATATCGGGTCTCACCATCCAGGTGGTAGTGCTCCTCACTGTCAGGGTCTGTGAGTGTGTAGAGCTCCTTCAGCAGAAGGGGGTACTTCAGCACCCTCTGGATGGGTTTGATCAGGTAGGACTCCAGGGTGGAAGAGTGCTGCTGCTTAGGGTTGCGCTCATCAAGAAAGGCCTTAAAATCGGGATCGGTTTTGGCTGGAATGACCGATAAAGAATACTTATTGCAACATTTCCAGACAGCTTATGCATTTTTTTATTTGTCCTTTCCGCAACTGATGTTTGCATCCACCCATAAATCTACTCTGTTTTAGTCAAGTGATATTTGAGATTATTTTGTCTGTAATTGACAGTTGTAAAGCTTGTATGCTGTTTATTTGAAACTGGATTAAATTGGCTGGTACTGCCCAGGTAACTGGTATAAAACATGTTGATCTTAACTCCAAGTCAAAGTTTCATGCTTTTTGTAGATGAGTCATTTTATCCAAGCAGGCAGGAATAATCAGTTTACTACTTTAAAGACAGCTTTATCCAAATAACACCTCGCCAAACTTAGTATGCACTTGAATGTAAATGCAGTAAACAAAGCCATGGACTCGAGTGAGTGTTAAAGGGAGTGGGTGTAGTAGCAAGAGAACAGACTGTTCAACACTGCTCATTATATATCACATAATGTTGGAGGGCTTTTTAGCCATGGGAGCCACCAGCTTCAAAGCATGCAGAGGTCAAATAGACAACTGTCTGGCTGACAACTCCACAGAGCAGATTTATGGAGCCTTGTAGGATATGGCAGATGGATAAATACATCCTCTCTGTTGAGCCAAGGAGGAATGTCGTCCCAAGAGCACATTTACTCACCCTTTACGAGGACCTTAGGGACTTTGGTGTGGCTGGCGCAGAAAGCACTGTAGATTTTAAAACGGTCTGCATAGTACAGGAACGAGCCTCCCAGGGAGAAGAGGATTTTCTGTGAAAAAGGGAAGTTAACCAACCATTAGTTATGAACGAGTTTAAGTGTTTTAAATGCTTGTTGCTGGTCATATCTTTTATTGTATGTTTCACAAAGAAAGGGTTTACCTTAAACTGATCCACTCTCTCCAGCTTCTCTAGATCTGGAACTAGTCTGGTCCCGTCTTCCAGGGTCTTGAGGAATTCAACTTGGAACTGCACCATTTCCGGCAAGTTTCCAAACAGTACATCCAGCTGGAGAAAAAAGGCATTTGAGCTAAGTCAAAATAATCTTCTCCTTATTTTCAGAATTCTGTAATGTAATGTAAATGTCTTGGTGTATCCAATATTTGTTACAGTTAGAGCATGGAAATGCTAAAAACATAATACAACCAAATTATTATTATTGCAAGTGCATGTAAAACATCTCTTTACTTTGCAAACCTCCCCCTCTCTCTCTCATATCATCCATCCCTCTTGTCCTTCTACACAGCTACTCTCCACATGATTATGTAACCCACTTTTCTTAGAACAATTAAAACAGTGTTGGCATTTAAACGCCAACTACCCCTCAAAGGCTCACAGGGAACATTTGACATACCTCATCCTGAGTGAGGAAGGTCTCTTTCTGCAGGGGGGTTAAATATCTGCCGATGAGGCAATTAAGATCCTGCAAGACAAGAGTGAATAATGTTTTATTCAGGGTTGCCCAAGTCATGAAATACAGACGTGAAAAACATGCAGCTTAAATATTCCTTGCAACAAAACAGTGATTAAAAAGGTGCAGAGGTAGTCCCACCAAGATCAAAGGAGGAGCTGGTGGCTGCCTGTCTGCATGCACTTTAAAAAGGGAAGGGAGTTATACGGAAACCCAATTAAATAGACTATGGCAACAGTTACCTAATAAGATGAATTAGTAACTCTGCCAAAAAGTAAGGAAATAGATCATTTAACTTAAACAAAACATTAATATGTAAATTACAGTGCAATCTAATCAACTCAACCTCCTATTAACTTTCTAAATATTAGTCTTAAAAAGTCAGTTAAAATTTCCATATTAAGAAATAAGAAGCAGTAAGTGAATTATTTGATATAAAGTAAACTGTCTACATGGATTAGACAAAAGGCAGAAATAACATGTCTACGTCTGAAGATTCTTAAATCATACAAACATGAATGCCTGTCAATCAACATATGGATACGACTTGACCAAATATTCAAAATGTTTGAAGGAGTAGTCTTGAAAATCACAACAACATGTGCCACACATAAACTAACATATGAATATGAAGTAGCTTACAGTATCTGGCAAATATGGCTAACTAGCACGCAACTTAATAACCACCCTATGTAGCATTGGTGATTTACCAATTATTAGTTCACAGTTAAAGTTCCTCTTCATTTAGTGTTTCCATTATTTTGTCTACCCCTATATTACATCATATATATTGCATTTGCTAGTCGCACTACTGCAAACTGCACACACTGAAAAGCACACAAAAGCAATGTCTATTTCACTGTGGCTAATTATGACAAGTAGTAGCCCACCAAAATCAAAACTATCCCCCTATGAAGGTTCGACAATACACCATCCATCATGCACATTTGATTGCTATAATAAGTATACATGTGCCCCCTATGATGAGGTATAACATTTTATATAGCCGTGCCATTATCCCATTATATACCCTCTCTAACCCAGTTATTCCACTGAGCCACATTTATACCCGGCAGAAAAGATTAGGCAATATGCAGGCAAGGGCACAGCTGTGTCCCCCTCGTATCTCCTGGGACATAGAGATAAATATGGATTGGTCATGTGGAATAGGTAATGTGTAGGGCTAACACAACCCGAGGCAGACAGAAACACAGATCGATGGACAGGAGGAACACACGCACACCAACACAGACCATCTGCCCCTTCTAAGTAAGATGAGTGATACTGACTTTGACATAGGTGCGTTCGGTCTCCACGAGTTCACAAATGACTTTGCGGAGCTTGTCTGCATCGGAGAGCAGTCGGGGAGTTGCAGGTGGTGGGAATGGAGAGTCCGGGCTAGGCGAAGAGGACACACACTCCGTGGGATTCATGTCATGGAGACTGCGGCAGAAAGCAGCGACTTGCTCCGTACTCTGCAAATTGAAGAGGGGAAAAAAGTGTGAATGATAAATGATACAACTCCAGCTTTAAGGTAAAGGAAGTAAAATCCGAATATCAATCAGCACAGAAGCAGGACCTCAAATATTTACAATGTAGGTGTTACTCTCCACCCACTGATGTGTTCAGATGCATGACTGTGTAGAGAGTGAGCCTGGAAAGAAGCAGGGAGGCAGCTCTAAAAAAAAAAAAAAAAAATCATTTGCACTAATTTGGTCTATTTTCAGTCTGTCATAACAATGACTCTCCACCTCCCTCTCCTTCACTCAAATCCCTCTTTTTCCTGGTGTTTTATTCCTACTGACGGATCGGTGGTAATGATTCATCTCTTTCACAGAATCAAAATATACACACTACAGTGCCGGTCCACATACAGTATGTGTTGCCGGGGAGACCAGCATTGATGTGCATTAGACTGTGATTTTGGACAAAAATAGACACCCAAGCAACAGCCTACATGGCTGAACTAATACAGTCAATTTGTTCGTTACAGGCTACAGCCTCACCAGCCATAACAACAAAATGGCATTTTACATCAATTCAAACACAAAAGAGAAAGCACAAAGAGACTATTCATGCCCATCAAACCTGGAGTTCATTGCAAGAATTTAATAAATCTAACACGTTACAGGACATATTTTAAGGTAGATGATACATAAAGGTTAACTGAGAAGGCTACAGGGAACAAACAGTTATGGCCACACAGCGGGAACTACTAGCAGGTATTGACACCACTGAGCGCACAACAGAGAACAGAGAAGTCTCTGGTTGGTACTATTGTCCAGACCGAAGCAATTTATCCTGTCAAATATACAAGCTCCTCTGGGAAGAAATAATAATAAAGCTTCCACACAACAACAGAAGATGGAACATTGTCATTTTCAAATAAAAATAATCTCAATCAAGACCTGAGCTTCTAGTCTATCATCAGTCCTCACATCTGAGGGCATCAAACCTAGTGTTTTTCATATTAAATACAGCCTATTACAACATTGTTAATTTGACTGTGAAATACAAAATATTTTTTCAATATTTACAACAATGAGTAGATTATGTGAAAAACAACCAGATGCTAGACTATCATTCACTAAAATATGATGAAAAATTACAAAAACATAAATGTACATAACAAAAGAACATTGTGTTATCCAATGTCACGCATCTTCTCGTGCAGCTTTGCAAATAACTATGGTTATCAGCATTGTTATCTAATCAGACAGACACATCCATATGTGAGGCACGACAGCCATTTGTCCCTCTTGACAATGTTCCCGAAATAATCGGGCAACTCTCAGATCAACAGATTAACTGGAAAGTGCTATAATGTCTGTAAATGTAAAGTTGCAAATGCAATTTACACCAATTCACTGGTGCTATTTAAGTTAAATATGTAGTAAAAGAGCTACATTTAGCCAACTTTGATGATGATTTTGCTGATAAAAAAATGTTAGAGCAATCACAGCATGTGCATATGTAATCTCCATCATTTACAAAACCATTTAGATGTAGGGAGCAGTTTTAAAAAGTCAAGTTGCCTGACAAAAGGTCTAGTGTCCCCAAACACTTCATTAATAAGCGAATTTACTGCTAAATGCTAAAAGTGTGTGATTGCCCCAAGAAATCACATCAGTAAAGTACTGCAGGAGCAAATAAAGACATGATATACTGAGGAAAACTGTTGAGATACTATATATATTTAACTCCAAATCAAAGTTTAAATGTAGTATGACAGCAAAGAAATGAGGAAAAGCACGGCAGCAAGCACTTCATTTTGCAACCCAAAAGAGATATAATGCAGATTGCATTAGTGAACTGAGAACAAGCAGTTTTACTGAGCCCAACACGACAGTCACAGTCCAGTCATAGTCTTCACAATCACAATCTAGGCTAATTAACACCATGGCTGCTTTGGGTGCATGGACAGCCATGACATGGCAGAGAGAAGAGAGTGTGGGGGTGGGGGGAGTCAAAGCCTTCAGTATCGCATGAAAACAACAATATGTAGATAAGAGAGGCTACCATGGGTAAAACTGCGATGCCAGAGACATATTTCCCCATGCAAATAAAATATAGATTAAAAACAGTTTCGAAGCATGAAAGCGCTGATGATGAAGTAGAAAGAAGATTGCATGTCTGCCTTCTGAAACTGATATTAGCCTGAGATCACAGCTCGAGGTGCGAAGAGAGAAAACTCTGCAACAGTCAGAGAGTCACTGCAACAACAGTCAGGGTAGTTTGTCAAAGTCATGTTAAGTCCAAGCTGTCTGTGGTCAGATCTGTAGAGACTTGGCTTCTGCATGTAGTGTTTTATTTTGGTATCCTGTAGAGCTCTCCAGTGATTGTGGAGCAACTCTGCGACAACGCGGTGACTCACAGCTTCCTGTTGTCTGTCTGTAGCAGCCAAGAGGAGGTGTGAAACAAACGCTAAGAAGGAAAGGTGTTTTACTCTCACTGGAATAAGACCACAACAGCTCGTCATCTATCACAGCAAAAACTAGCCAGGTAAAGAAAAAGGGATACAAGGAAGGAATCTCACCAGATGAAGCATGTCACAGATGGAGTCTGAGGAGCGCTTGCTGTGCTTGCTCCACTTCAGGACAGACATAGCCAGGTGCAGATGGACAGTCAGCGTCAGTTTAAGTGCCAGAGGGAAAGAGACTCCAGGCTTTGGAAAGAGTCAAGTCTACACTGCGCATCTCCAACACATTTCTCAGCCCTTTTGTCTTCCCTCTGTTTTAAAAAAAAGAGGAGAAGGTGCTGTGGTGCTTGTGATGAAGGATGAGTGAAGCTGCTCAGCCTCCTCCTCTCCGCCCACCAGCGCTTACAGCCTTCCAACTCCCCTTCTTTTCGCCTTCAGAATCTGCTATAGTTCTGTCACTGATATTCTGCTGTTTTCTCTTTCCCCCCCTCTCTCTCCTCTACAGGCTGGGCAAACTCAGGCACACAGTGTGAGTGTGAAGATTTGGCCAACTCCAGCAGCATCGTAAATGAGTCTTGATAATCCTCCAGACCAGGGAGAGAGCAAAAGGAGCAAGAGGGAAGTGCTCTCCTCCTCAAGGTTGCGGTAGAGCAGGATTGGCTGGGTGAGCCACACCGCAGTAGAATATAAATGCAGGATGTTAGGAGAGAGTGGTGGGGAGAGGGGCGCAGCAAAGGAGCAGGCTGCAGAGGAGGGTGAATACAGGAACAACTGGTGTTGGAGGTTTTGCAGGACGAGTGGGAAATGTCCTCCATTCTGAGTAGATTCCAGGATTTAGTATGTAACAACTGAGTCTCATGACTTACTGTTCTGGTTTACTCTGTCCCTCACTTAGTTATTTCCACAACACCCAGACAAAGGGCACACATTTGTACGTCCAGAGAGTGTCAGTCATAACTCTACTTTGCTATACACTACCGCTGTTTGACCACTTTCAAATCACAAGATGTAGATGGTGAAATCAATACCAACCGGTGAATCTGAAAAGTCCTTGCTCAGAATTTCTGGCATTAAACCTGACAACTAACATAAGTGACTATCCAAATACACCCCAGAACAAGTAAAATAGAGGAAAAGATTGCGAACTATATTGCAAACAGCCCAGTTGTCCTTTGAAGTCAGCTAGCTGCAGAACGAGCTCAAATGAATACACCTCCATTCATTACCTGCTCCTAATCACCACACATAATTAAGCAATTAGAAGGCAAGCTTAAATCAAAGACCCATCCATCACTTGGCTGTTGCATTGAAATACTTCACCTTGCCTCAAGTCTCTAATGCATATGATACATTTCATTCAGCAATGTATATTAACATTTAGGTCCCTCAATTTTCATTAAGGCACAAGCTACCAAATACAGTGAAAACTGCTACATTTCATGAAAGAAAGAAATGTGATGCAGATTTTTTATCAAGAAGCAAGGGGTTAACACTTGCATAATATAAATATGGACACGTTCTGCTTACCTAAACAAGAAAGAATAAAAGAGCCAGTTCCAGATGGTGCATCAAACGGTGGTGAACAAACTGTTAAGTGCTTTTTTTTCTTAATAACAGAGCTGAGGGGAATGCTGTCAAGGGCATCTGACAGCACATCATTTGAAAGATGTGCTCTTACCTTTCTGCACTCATCGAACTGACTGAAGATCTCGGAGTCATCATCAAGGCTGTCTCCTGAGCTCTCGAGCAACAGTCCCACCCCGTCGTCCAGGATCTCCTCTGCAACAAACAAAACAGTCATGTATGAGCTTCATGAAACACTAGAGTACATTAGAAATATAGTCCTTACCTTGTCATAAAAACATATTATTGGAGCATAGCAGACAGGAGATACGACATGAAAATTGAACCTGCGACGTTGGGGTTCCATTTCACTACCAAGGCGCTCCACCATGTCATTTTTCTTAAGATTTAAACAGGCCGGCCTTCTAAAACTAACCCACAAAGTGAGGCTGCAAGACACTGCTGAGAGCCTCCTTTCCTCCCTAATTAAGACCCTGTAGATTCACCATGTTTGCATAAATGAAACTGGTGTCACAAAGGACACTAGCAAGAGATCTTTTCTGCTCACAAGAAAAGAAGAAAAGAAAAATCAAAGCTTAAGAACTGCTTACTTTGCCTTTCTGGTCCATTTGTCATCCTTTAGTATGACATGATTACAGGCCAGCTGTTGGTAAAACATGACCATACTGTGAGCAGTTGATGGCTTTAATACACTGTACATCATTGGAGTTTTCAAGTAGAATGTTTCATTAACCTCTGCTAATTGGACCTGTGAATATGCCACGTTGCCTGATTCAGCTTTAAATGAGTAAGGATGCATGTCAGGCTGTATTTGATGGCATTTCTCACCTTGACTCTGCGAGAAGATGTCAGTGTAAAGATCCTCCTCTACATCTGAGCGGCGTGGCGGCAGGTAGCAGAGCTGACGTCGGTCCACAGAAGGCAGGGTGTTGACTGTCAAAGCCAGCGAGGCTTGAGAAAAAGCTGCTTTCATGTCAGAGAAGTTGAGACTGTGAGAGTCTTTCCCGTTGAGCTGAAGTATTTCATCCCCTGCATTTAGACCTGCAGAGTGGGAATACCATCAGCTTTGATTCAATTAACTGCCTGTCACGCATCCATGCCCAGAATAAACAGCATCTACTTTTCCAAATATGAGATGGTAACGACAATTTAAACCAACGTAAAAATACTTTGTATTAGTAGCAGATTCAAGGTTGACCCACTTCTCTATGCCCTGTGAAGTGTCAGCTGCTGAGACAGTACAGGTATCTCACTTTCTGCAGCACAGCATCCATGTGCTCTACCTGCACTATGACCAACTCCAGCATGATATTTTGACATCACTCAACCCTGCAGTCTAACTTCGTAGCAGGGTACCAATGTGAAGCAGCTGTGGTGAGGAGCTGCATTCAGCGCCGTCCTTCACAAAGGCCAGTGAGAGGCAGTGTGGTTATGATTATAGTAATCAACGCCCTTGAGAACTGCTGTGTTCTCCAAAACCTTGCCTGCCTATTGAAAAACATGCTAATGCATTTCTAAAAGAGAAACAGTAAATATGTCTTATTGACCTCGATGTGAGAAAAACGTAACGAAACAGAAAATAAGCTAATGCATGCATTTTTCTCCAGCTGTAACTCATCAGTACACAGACGGAGTGTCTTTGAAAGGAGTTCATTTGATGGAAATGAAAGGGGAATGAACCTTTGGCGAAGGCTAATCCGCCTGCCTTCACATCAGTGATGTAGAGCTGCTGTACTCCGTCCTCCTCCACCACTGAAATGGAGAAACCTGGAGGAGGAAAAAGAGAGAGCGACAGAGGACTCTTATATTAAACACATCAGAGAGATTTTTGCAGCACAAAGGTTGTGCATAGGTCAAAGAAAAGCAATTACTAGGCTCAAAACAACAGCACTACATATGACATTGAGTTGATTACAGCATATTAACCGAAAACAAAAATCATAATCATAAATCTAAAAGAAACATTTAAATAGTTCTTACCATAACCAATCATGCAGGATTCATCTCTGTCAAACTGGATTACTTTTGTTATTTTGGAGCAGAGCTCAATTTCTTTGTAAAGCTGTGAAGAACAAAAGGAAGTTATTATATAAATCATGAAAAAACAGCCAACTGTATTCATATTCTGGTGGGTGGATTACTGACAGCACAGAGTGTTAATTTTCTGTATTCTGAGACAAAGCAGTTCTAACAAAGTCTTTATGTAGGATAGCCTATGATGCGTCATGATTACATGATAAATACAAAAGTCACTACAGCTATTGTTTATTAAATCTCTCTTTGAATAGATGTATGTTTCAGAGCATGGTCCTCCCAGGCGGGTGGTTCTCTGGAGAAAACATGAAATCGAATGGATAAAAATACAAAACCTATTAATTCACAACTAAGAATGTCCTTGTGGTCTTTTCTCCATACTGTGATTCCTCACACATTCTAATGCAATTACTATCTTTCCTTATTTTTAAATTTTTTTAAGGAGAATTAGGGAGATGGTCATTTTCAAGCAGGTAGCTACATACCAAGTCACACACGTCCTCCTCTGGTTTGGGAATATAGAATTGCACTTGGTTTTCGATAAGGAATTTGAGTCGCAAGTAGAGCTTCGTGGGATCGAGCTGGTGAGCCTGTGGGATAAGGGCAAAAAGACAGGTGATGGGTTGTTCGATACCATAAAGGTGATGGCAACATATCAGTGACTTATTATTTGGTGACAAAAATAAAGACTAAAAAGAGACCGTTACCTTGCATATGGTTTCCAGAACACACAGTGCTGACTCCCCTGGCTGGATGATGGTTAGCACCGGCTGGTCATTTGGCAGACACACCCAGGAGGGGGTGAGGTGGTCAGGGACCCAGATGTCACTTTCCGTGCTGGGCCGTGGTAGGCTTTTCACAGTTCCATCCTCACTTTTCTTTGAACACGGACATTACAAGGCTTTTTCAGTCACCAACTTTAGTACAGATCCATTTTGACTAAGTAAACGCGTTTTACTGCAAAGTTTGGTTTGATTTGAGTGGGTGATTGTTCCACTAATGGTTTATTAATTCCCCAAAGTAAATTCTTTCACCAATGCCAATTGGCTTCCATCAATACACCCACAGAGCAGTTACAGAACATTTTTCAAGGACTATAGTTGTAGTTCATTACAGTACATTAGCTAGAAAGGAATGAAAAAAAGAATGTGCTTGAGTAGCTGTAACATGTGGGCCTCTGCTCTGCTGCTTACTCAGGATACATAGGGCTACAATTTTATTGACATTGTTGACTAAAGATTTTCGCGAGAACGTTCACACTTATGTTTGACCTGCACCTCACTGTCAAATTTGTGCAAACAGATTCCTCCTTACTGTGTGTTCCTTGGCAGGATCGTCATATATGCCATCTACAGGCTTTTTCACTGGCTCTCCACCATCAGCAAAGACCTGCTGGGACAAAAAGAAGGTCAAGTGGTCATAACTCAAGCAGTGGAGGATAAATACTTGAGGAAAGGGTTAAAATAAATGTTTGTGTGGCCAAGGCAGTTGTATTGATTGCTTTGAAACTCAGAAAATAACAGTAAAATCTCACAGACCTGGTTGATACTGGGGTGGGCTTTTGTTTTTTTCTTTGAGGTAGTGTCCAGACCCCAGAGAGAGGAGAACCTGCTCTTGCGCTTGCTGCAGGAACGAGACATGGCCTGTGTTCGCCGCCTCACTCCAGTCTCTGTGCGAGCTGCCACCTGCAAAAATATAAGCAGTCAGACTCAGTCGGGTCTCCAACATGCCAAATGAGACATAAACAGTCTGTTTGACATCATGTCAATTATATATTTAAACAGCATATTTGTATTATTATAAGAGCCCAAAGTAGGTTAAGGGGGACAATAAAAAGACATCTTTAAAAAAAAAAAAAAAAGAAAGGGACACAAGACCAAGACAGTGGTCTTAAAAAATACAGTAATTTTATAGTACAAAACATTAGCTTATATGAAAAGAAATTATACAAATATTTGCTGAATAAAATTAGGAAAACCGGTCACATGGCCTCTGTATGATTTAGAGCCATCATGTCTCTTTCACGTCTTTTTCACACATGAGCAGCACTGGGCACATGCAGAAACCTGGCATTTCTAGGCTACTCATTTGTGAAGAAGCAAGCGTAAAATGTCTCTCTGCTGAATCTTTTTGGACACACGGCTGATATGGGTATTCATGGAAGTAGAGATGAGCAAATGAAAAGAGTGAAACTGTAGGAAAGATAAAAAGAGGAGGAGAGATCTGTTAGATAGTATCTTTTGTTAGATGTCCCACCTTGCTATCTCGCAGCTCAAACACCCACCTGCTCCACAGCACTGCGTTGGTGGTGAGCGGAAAAAAGTAACTCACTGATCTGTAAGCACGTCTCTAAAAAATCAAATGGATGTTTTCCTGTACTACCAGGGCTTTTAGCTGTGAAGTATGTAACCTCAGTGCAGCAGTGGGAGGCCAAAACTGAACCAAAACCTCCCAAACAGATGCCCTGTATGAGACCCAGGCTCCAAAATAGCAGTCATCATGGAAAAACATGGTTTGACCTATGCATTTTAGTTTCTGGAATCAATTACTCTGCCAAGAAAGTCACCAGTGATGATGGTGTGTACACCATTACAATCTAGGCACTTCTAAATATAAAGGGCATCCACAGTGTTTAGATACATCATCCATCCTACAACTAAAAGGTTACATGTTTGATCCCTGCAATAGCCACAGCTTGTGTTGCTGAAGTATGCTTGAGCTATGGTCCCTCAAATATTCACTCATTTCAAGTCACATTTGTGAAGGCTCCAGCTAAATGCATACAAATGTAAATATGTGTAATATAAAAGCATATCATGACAATGCTTCAGGACATTCAATAAACAAAGAAACAAACAGGGGATATTTACCAGTGCATGGAAGGAAGAGACGGAGAATATACCCAGTCGGCCCATTGCCAGCTTGGTGGGCCGAGAGGCAAAGGCCAGGAGGCGTTTGGGGTTGGGCAGCTCTCCTCCCTGCAGGCTGGCCAGGTAGCATCTGAAGCGGAATAGATCCATGTGAAACTGCTCCAGGTTCTGCTCCCACAGGAAAATCTGCAGAGTGAGAGGGACAAAACAACGCATCCAGTTAATTGTTCATCAAGACTAGTTTGTCAACTTCAGACCAAAATGGAGCATCTCTCTCCCCCAGAAGCTCTGATACCACTTTTTTTGTTTTCAGTGTTGCCAACCTGCACTCTGCGTTCCTAATGGTTTGATGTTTACTGGGGCAGTAGAGCAGGACATTGTGATTATTCACTGGGCCGTCCCCCTTCCAGTCACAGTCCTGCAGTGGTGTTTGGAAGAGGAGGCCAGCGCCATGTTGGAGGACTCTGTATCACTGCCAAGTAGCCCAGAGACGAGAAAGAAACAATACTGCACATTCCACTGGCAGATAGAGGCTGGGAGCGTTTAAGCTTTCTAAGGAGCAGGCCTATATTCATTCAGCTCTGCACAATGTGAAACCTGACACTGCCAAACAGAACCGCTCCAACCAGTCACTACCTAACTGACCAAACAAAGGCCATTTGATCTCCCTTCTCTGTAAACAGACCTATTTAAGACAATGTGAGCTTTGCAATTAATTGAGAGAATGGCAGGCTATCAAGTAGTGCCAACTGCACGGTTTTTAAAAAACAAAACAAAAACAAAACCAATCTGGTAGCTGATAGGCGTGTACCACCAGCAGCCTCTAGCGGATGATACCTCTTGAGATCCATTTCTTAAACCCCTTATCTCCCTGCTTCTCTGTCCATCTCCGGTTTCAGCAAAACAACTTTGGCTACTGATGTTGAAATACCTACTTACATGCAATACCTGTAATTAAGCAAACAATACATAACTAATACATTCTGAAAATAATAATTGTTACAGTCACTATAGCCGTGGGCCAGTATGAGTGAAAAACATCTTAGTAGTTTGTTTGTTAAGTGAAGTTAAAGTTCACCCTGGAGAATATCACCTACTCTGAGGTTTCAGTAGTCAGTCAGAGCAGCAGCAGGAGGTTGATGGCAAGAGCTCTTGTGTTGATGAAATACATCAATGGAGGAGCTGCTACTTTACTAAATCAAGACAAAGCTCGTCTGTGACCTTTTTTTAAATGACTCTCCTGGATTGTTAAGTTGCTTATCAGCTCAGAAAAGTTTTAAATATGTTGGTTTTCACTAAAACGGAGTTCTTGACAAATGGTGTTTATTACCCTGTACTTGACTGGTCAAATGTATCAAGTTTTTGCTTGATATTCCCTGACTTACTCAGTCAGGATATTTCTCAAAGTCTCACAACTGCCTGATGTGTGGGAATTCTGTGAGAGACAAGCTGCAGGGAGAAAGGAGAATAAAACCTACTTGATCCAGGATCGTCTTTCTCTTCTTGGTGTCAGTAACGGCAGACAGCTGCATGTCTCCCATCTTCTTCATCTTCTCATCCATGTCTATCTTCTGCTCCAGCTTCTTGATCTCTGCGCAAAGCAGGCGCACCGTGTCCTCCCTGTGGTGCTGGCGGGCGACAGCAGTGGCACATGCCGAGTGGATGGCTGTGATCCAGTTCTCCAGCTCTGTCTGGCTGCAGGTCTGCGTGGGGGGACACAGCAAAGAGGTCAGAGGTTAAACAACAAACCAGCTCCTCGGCATTCAAAATAAATAGCTTTTGACTTGCTTCTCCCGTGTTGATTCACCGATAATTATAATGGCACATCAGACTTTAAAACAGCATAAAAGAAAAGAAAACCGAGTACACGGTCAAGGTAATGCTCGTCAATGGGAGAATTTGCACTTCTTCACAGACCAGATGACATTCAAGCATTATCTTACCTGAAACAGAAAAGCATCTCCCAGGGAGTTGCTGAGACAGAACACAAAGTCCTTTTTGGGATGCTCTGGTACAGCCTGGACAATGCTGTTCTCTACCCAGATGGCATGCTTGGGAATACTGTTGTTGTCAATCCCTGAACGGCCATCGGTCTCATAGAAGAACAGAGTGCAACCTGAAAAACCAAAATAATCTATTTATTACTTGACAGGACAGATGCTTACTGGCCTCAGTCTCTAAGAATAATCATGATACTTGTGATTAAAAAAAAGAAAGAAGAAGCTCGATTTACTCAAGCAATTTAATTCTGCTCTCCAGTGGCCAACATTAAGAAGTGCAGCATGGCTAACTTATCATTGAGGGAGACATCATGATCATTAGAGTACTGATTTGATTTGAAGCCCAGTCAAGTGCCTATGTGGATAATGAGGTTTGCATCATGCTTGAATTAAAGCTTTGCTTACTGAACTTAGTTGAAGTTAATATAGTTTAAGTATTTCTGCAACTACTCTGTCAGCAAAAAACTAAACATTGAAACCATCCTGTGTTGACTGAGCTGTATCGATACTGAGATTATGGTGTATGGTATAAGTGTAAATGTTATTGACACATTGACGGCATAACAAACCTTTCAGGGAAACCCAGTAACTCTTCCACTTGCGCCTCGTGGCTGACTCCACTTTCTTGTTCTTCTTATGTACAAGGAAGTTCTTGACGGCGAGCCTACCAGCTTTGCGCACCATCCCCTGGGCGACGCTGAGTAATGGGTCAGACTGGTAGGCGGAGCTCATAGTGCTCTGCTCGTCACTCAGGGCAGATCCCGCCTCCTCCAAGCTCTCCGTCTGGCAGGAGCTCATCTCCAGCTCCTGACGAAAGTTCTCATACACGCCCTGTACACACTCGCTGGCCCCACCGCCACTGCTGCTGCCGCTGTCGCTGCCAGCAAACATGCTCCTGCCGGCCGCAGAGCACACGGAGAAGGAGGCCGACATGGTCTTGTAGCGTCGGGACTGGTGTTCTGCCTCTATCGTCACCCCGTCGATGCCGCTGTCCTCATACTCGCTGCCCTCCCCGGCTGTGACATCCTGCGTCATGGCAGAAGCACAAGACAGGTGAGAAGGCATGACGCCCACGTTTTCTTCATCACTAAGAAGGAAGCCACTCAGCAACTCCTACCCTGACTGATGATTAAGCGGTCTCTGTAGATACAGGATAGAGCCATTCTTCTAAAGCAAAGATGTTGCAAAAACTGTGACTACAGGGGCCTCACTAGAGTACATGGGTTGCTTAATCCTGAGGTTCTGCTCAAAACTAATTACTCACAGCAAAGTGTCTGCTGTTCTGTGAGTACAGCCTGCCCTCCCTGTGGCACTGCAGGGTCTGCCCTCTCCTACCCACATGGCCAAAGGCTCCTGGGAGATGAAGGGGGTAACACCGAGCTTGGTATCTCCATCTGGTCACATGACCTAATCATGCGCTCCAGAGCTCCATTCACTAGGGCTGACGGTGCCCTGCAGTGACAGGGCCACCATACACGTTTTACTGTTACACTATTCCACAGGCCTCCCATCATTATCATAACAAAGGACTGAGGCATTTCAAACGGGGAGTGACTTTAAGCTGTGCCCCCCCACCCCCTCCTGTCATCGCAGTCTCCTCTCCGAAGAAAAACAACAGTTTCATCAGGAAACGACACATTGCTCCCCTGACATAAGCTTTCTTTTTACACTTAACTGTTTCCGCAGCTTATTATCTATTATCTGTGAGGTGAATGCAACAAAGGAAATGCTCAGACACAATGGGGGGGGGGGGTGAATGAATGAATGAGTGGAGCTGTCTTCTTGGTGATACCACCAGACTACATTAAGATTCTACACAGCTTTTCACACTCTGTCCAAGGTGCATAAAGGAGCCATGACACAGCTTCAACATTTCAGGTCCCTGACATTTCACTAACACAAAAGAGTATCAAACAGACATGAACACACAATTTGTATTTTCATGGACGGAGGAAATTATTTGTTCCGTTTTCTATGAATTGTGACACATTTTTAATAAGGTTACTTGAGCCAAATTAGCGATGTTATAGATCAAAATTGCTCTACAGCTTACCTGTATAGTCTGTGCCCTCCTGCCCTGCATACTGGCACACATGGGAGCTTGGTGGCTGCTCAGGCCTTCAGACAGGCAGTGGGAACGCCGGCAGGGGAGGGTGTACGCACCGTAGGTGTTCCCATCCTCCTCTGATGGGGAGAGCATCTTATCATCCTCGCCCTCCCTGATAGCCCTGTTGGTGTCGTGCCACTTGGCATAGCGGCGTTGGGTTTGCTGACGGGCAGGGTTCTTCTGGCTATATAGCTCATCAAGAGAGTTCGCCCTGTCAGTGGAGTCTGTGGGGCTAGACTGCAGGTGGCCTTCGCAGTCAGTAAAGTCCCTCTCGTTGGCCGTGTCTATGATCTCCTCTGTGCTGGTCAGGTGCTCTTGGCTGAGGTCAGACAGGGAGAACTCCAGGCTGTCATCTCGCCACATGTCTGCAGACTTAGACCGCTTCTTTTTGAAGCTGACTGTCTCCTTGGAGCCGTCCTGAGTTTTCTGGAGGTACATTACCTCGCCCGTGTACATATCTTCATCCTGCACCTCCTCTGCGGTGGGGCCAGGTAAGGTTATGTGCATCGTATTCATGTGCACAGCTGGATTGACCAGGTCATTGTGAAAGGACACAGGCCGCAGGTTCATGGCCACACGGTCCACCCAAATGGGGCTTCCAAAGTCTGGGAGTATGTTTGTCTCATTGAAGGGCTCCAGACCATTGTCAGCCAGGGATTGTGGGATACTGGGGGTGCTACTTGAGCGCGTGCTCGTCTCAGAGTTCCTGTGCTCTATTTTCCCTGATGAAGCATGTCGAGAGCGTCTGGACTGCTTGTTGGAGATGCGAAGAGACCGAGACATATGCTTACGTGACAAATAGCCACGTTCGTTGCCATAGAGGGCATGGTCCCCATTCTGGCTCTCGACATTTCCCATGATTCAGAGGCTGAACGGAAGAGGGACATACAGCACATAAATAAACTCCCAGAACATGAAACCAAAACAGGAACAAAATGTTAAATTTGTAACAGAAATGTGTCAGACACCAAATTGTATCTGAATGTTAGCCTACCGGTAGGATTGTAATGGTTTTTCTGGCATTTTGTGTGTCACTGGATCTTCACACAGTTTGGTCCTTCAGCTGCTGGTATGATCCACGAAGCTCTGAAAACGGATATACAGTTGAGAAATCACATCAAAATGTGTGCCAAGTGTGTTTCCAATTATGTATGCTGTATGCCAAATACTGGCTTGTGTTTAAAGAAATCTGTAGCTAAAGATGGAAATATAAACACAACTTGCGTGTCCATAGTGGCTTTTTCTTCTGCTGTTATGTAATAATAATAAAGCTAGAGCTGTTTGTTTTTCACCCAGGAGCCCTTTTCACATATATTATTAGCACAAGCCATGGGACAAAACTTTATCTAGACAGCTTTAATAACAATATATTAGCAAGATACAGAGATGATCAAAGCAAGTTTGAGCATTCAACAATTGGAGCAAAGATGAGCCAAGATGTATGATGGAACACATCGTATGCTCTCCTCTTTTAATTACTTTGATCCACTCAGCTCCTTTCAACATGCACAGGGGTTGTGTGAAGTGGAGGGTATGTAATGACAATATGCGACAGCCTGAGCGAACTCAGTTATTTAGAGCTGAAGTGAACCATCCATGTAGCATTGTTGTCGTCTGTTCTCAAGCACTACCTCCTGCATTAGAGTGGGGGTGGGGGCACATTTGGACTCCATCTACCTGCCTTCAGGCTGAACAGCCTGCTCCAAAAAAGGTCCTGTTCCATGCCTGGGACCATCAACACATGGGACGGAAGATTAACTAACTACGTTGTGACTGTTTTTCCTCCTGATGTGCGCTCCCCTCCTTTCAGGATGGAGCCTTTGGGGGGTGTAGTGTTTTTGCGTGTATAGCCAACGCAGATGAGTGGGAGCCCAACCCTCTGCTGCTGCATGCACTCAGGCTTACTGTGAAGGGGGGAGTTACATAAACTGGAGCTGACCCCGTTTTTTTCCCTACCTTATGGTGCCCCCTTTCCCCTCTTCAGTGTGCTTACTCATCACCTCTCACTGCTACTGCAATGCACAATGTTTGATGCTGATGGAAGTTCATTCATTTTGCCTCTAACCCTCCAGTTTTTTGCCGGTTTCATTCAATCCTATTTGGTAAAGGAAAAGAACAAAAAAGAAAAAGAGGATGGACAGAACTATGAAAGGCCACTGCACTCATTACAGTGAATGTGATTTCACTGAAGGACACAAACGTGCTTACAAAATGCTAGCACCGACATTACACTAAGGTCTACTTCTAGGCTGTTTGTACCCTTTCCCCACACAGTACCCTTTAATTTTTCATATGTGTAAGGTTAAAGTTTTATGGCTCTGCAGATGTCATCCCTGGAGAGAAGCTAAATAAATGCCCAGTGTGTTTTAGCCCTGATCGGCACTCTCTGAGGCCTACATGGCTTCATAAAACTGTAATACAATAAAATAAAGTCCTAAGAGAATCTTTTGACAGGTCTAACCGTCAGTATTTATGTATGAAGCTATTTATAGGTGAGCTTGAATGTACTGCTGTGCTGGATTTGCTAATGTTCTCAGTGGTTTAGATGTTAATATGATGTGAAATTGGACAGAAATTAATTAGACTGTTTCAAGCAGAGACGAGGGGCTTAAATAGCAGAAGATGTCGTTTCCATTGAGGCAACACACTGAGCAGTGACCTTGGATTTTACAGTACAACCTCATTTGTTGAGGCCTGAAATAGGTGAACCAGCTGATCATCAAATATGCCAAAATGCTTAAAATATTAGTATAATATCCAATTTCACTCAGACTCACATGAGTCAAATCTGTGGTCCAATATGGGCATGTCCACTCAGCTGCTATCAAATCAACACATTCATGGGGACAACAGACTAAAATCAAACAGCTCCATGTTCAGTCTGACAAATTAGTTTGTTTACAAAAAGAGAGAACAGCTCTCTGTACAGCAAAATCAGTTTTGCAGTCGGATCCCAAATTCCCCAACATTATATTCTCTATAGCTGCAATGCTGCTGGCGCACAGAATCCATCATCAGCTCTTTATTAATACATGAGGAAGAAATGCCAGCATTGGAAAAGATGTTCTCCAAATCCTCAGGAACAGACAGTGGTTCTTTAAAAAATACCTGCTAACAGTAAGTAAGTTAGTGTTCCTGTCTCTGTTTGGTATCTTCACTATCATCTTTCATACACAACTAAATAAATAAAAAGGAACTCAACAATTAGATTGAAAAAAAAATGTGCCGCTATTTTGGCCATGTGATAGAGTGAGGGTGCAAGTAAATGGGTCATTTTTAGCAGGCTGCATGAGGGCACAAGACAGCAGAAGTCTCAGCGGATTTATCCATTACAAGCCCTTAATGAAATACATGACCACAGGAGATTCCAGCCACCCACAGATCACAAAGAAGAATAGTTTTATTGTGACTCAAGATTAGCAACACAACAGCTTCAGGGAAAAGCACAGAAATTCACCACAGCTAAGACCACTTCGAGAAGTTGTACACAGTCGGTACACGACAAGCTGCTTTTAAATGAGCAGCTTATGTGCAGACATCCAATTCATAAAATCCAGTTCTTATGTCAAGACAATTAGGGTATAGCAGTTTCATTTTGTTGTCACTATCCAGTGTGCGTTGCAAAGAAAATGCTAAATGTCTAAAGAAATTTAAATATATTTCACACTATACCAGATATGTCAAACTTCCTCCCCCCCCCCTCTTTTCTATCAGATTCTATTTCATTCCTTTAAGTCAAATTAAATTTTGTTCACAATGCTGGAGATTCGTTATCCACCCTGTCAGCAGTCAGATTTTGGCTTATAAAATGATTGCTGTTGGAGTCAGGTTCATTTTCTATTCTCACATTTTATTTAAAAGTAAAGGAGGTTTTAGGTTTGGTCCAGAAAATCTGGATTCATAGTAAGAAAGACACAGAAATACTACCTAGAACATATCTTTAATATCTGCATGACAGTGTTGGACCAAAAATGTCACACATTCTGATTTATGCCGGAGCCACTATTTCACAACAATGTTGATGATATCTGAAACTGTGTTGGGAGAGTCCTGTTCATATTTCCATTCCATGTGCTGTGGGAATTTGTCATCCTCGAAGTATGTGACAAATAGATTGAAGGTATTTGTTATTAAAGAACACTTTAAAGCCCAGCTTATATTTGACAAATACTTGGGCCTGTTTGAACAGGAGCAAGGGAAAACTGTCCTAACCCGCACCTGCTGTTCATCTCCTTTAGACCCCCAAGGACACAAATGTCAAGTTGCTTGGATCATTTGAGGAAACTAAGGAAATTCTTGCCCTATGGTCAAAATCTGACTTATAGACTTACAAAACAAGGTAGAACCTACTGACAGTGAGAAACACCTGGTCACACATTCCTATACTCATGAGCTCACTGTGAAAATATACAATACTATAATACACAAGACAAATCTGAATATAACAGAAAAGTCATAGCTGCATAAACCAATGGAATCATACACAGTGTGACAGAAGATACAAACAAACTGCACTTAATTTGGACACAATCGGATTTTGACTATACGTTGTTCAGGCTCCTGCAAACACATTCCTGTCATTTAACCTAACTACACTGGTGAAAGGCAAGAATGCACTGGGCAGACTAGTTACAAGCTCCAACACAAAACCCTGTAATCTGAACACTGCAGTGTCTAGAGATAATAACACAGGTAGTTGCATGGAGGAGAAGGAGGAGGAGGATTACCACTGAAAGACTGCACTCAAGACAACTCACATATCCCAGCTGATATAGAGTCATATGCTTCTGTGCAAATGGAAGTACAAAACAGCAATCTCCTTTTCTCATGACACATTTTCTGCTCCTGAGTGTGCTCTACTGTATTTAAGATTCTATCAGGCCAGAGGGAAATTTAGCATCAACAAAGCTTGAATCCTCTTCCAAATGTTTCACATCGGTGAGAAAGATCTGTACAAGAGTAGCATTCATTTGAGATGTTGATGAACTAAACAAGTACTTCCTCCACTCTTCATTTAATAGCTCGACTGAAAACGATATACCCTTGTCATGTAGCCAAAGAGTATTTTTCTGAGTTGGATCTGTAGCCCTAGAAACACTGAATAGGAGACAGCTGGAAAAGGGGTCTTTCAGTGATAATGAAAGCTGCAAACTTGCCTTGGAATTGCTTTGTGCAAAGTTGTGGCACAGAGTGTACCATGAAGCAATGGGCTAGCCAGCATTTGGCTCATCCAGCCAAGATTTATACCGCCGTATTCAAAAGTTATCTGTAGAAAATACAACAATAAAAACTACACCGGTTAAGTAATATTGGTCTGAATAATTTTCCATTTTCAACAGTAACTCTGGCTATACCAAATTGCATTGACGTAGTGGCAGATGAAGTGATGTTACGCACAAGAAAAGCTTTTAAACGTGTTTTAGCAAACAAGAAAAATAACCTGAAACATCCAATCATTTTCATTTGCTGCAGAATTGATTTCATGTTTCAGAGGACAGAGGCTGCCGTTTGTAACCTGTCAGACCCCATCATGAGAGGCTCAGGTGGTCGCATGTTAAGGGACTTTGTTAGAGAGTAGCCTTTAGATGTTTGCCAGCACTTATCAAGCAGAATCACGGCTGACAGTACAGCTCGTGTGAGACCTGGCAAGTCAGCAGCAACCATTGGTAAAGGTAGAAGCTGTAGCTGTAGTTTGACGTACAGATTTAGATTGTTACACAAACGGATGCTTGTTGTCTGTGAATTTTACACACTGGGCTAAGGACAGTTAATCATCAACTCATTTACATTATTCAAAACTGACATAGGTATTCGTGAGATGACAAGATGACAGGGATGCTAAGTTAGGGGGTTGATATAAAGAGTCAACAGTTGTCGCTTGTAATAACAAATAGTAATAGTTGAGTGTAGTTACCTAATATTTTTAATTTTCTGACATTGGCATTTGTTGTTACTGTAATGTGGCTACAATTACATTATTCAGAAAAACCCTTTTGCATTTTCATCAGAGTTTGGTAAACATGGGTCTATGTAAGGTTGCACTGCAGTGTTTGTCCATCTTAATGATTGTAGAAGGTAAGCCCTAATTGTGCAAAACATCCATTTATCAATGCCCTAGATGTGGGGCATTGCATGTTTTAAAAGTGAGCTATTCTTTGCAGTACATTTACAAGCACTGCTTTTGGAGCCTGTTGTTGAGCAGCAGCTGGTGTTGTTTAGCCTGGTGACACCTTTGTCCCTACCAGTGTTTTCTCTAGGGCACCACTGTATGCAGAGGTCACTGCTTCTGCTGGCGTTTAAGCTGTATGGGGTATTTGTACAGCAGATGCTGCAGGTTTTGTTGGGACAACAAATCTTTTGTCCACTCTATAGGTTTAAAATGCTTTATGTGCTCATATGACCACTGGGAAATATTGTTTTTATTATGATCTATTAAAAAAAAAAAAAAGGTACAACAGATAGTTCCTCCTATTTTTGGCCATGTTGCTTGGCAAATTGATAACCAACTAAAGCTTTGCCCTTTTACCTGTGGATCCTGGTCATTATTCACTGGCTGTGCATACTCTCATCAGTGCCTGCAATTTGTTTGTCCAGGGGGTCGCAACTGAGGTGCTACCAGACCACATCCTGCTTACAGCTCTTTAGCTCCTCATTCACAACCTTTGAAGTCCTTTAACAGCCGTTAATTGGAGGTATACATGAGCCACCGACCACTGTTAAGACAAAGGGGGGTGGATACAGGTTGTGGTTAAAGTAATTCCAATGACTACAGTTCTATGGGGGAAGGCATCGGTGGGTTTTAAGTTTTAAGTGTTTTTTTAAACAATAAAAACTTAAATTTCCGTTGAAACTACTATCTTCTATGACACTTAAAACTATTACAGCATTTATAAAGTGAGTGTACATTTTTATGGTTTTACCAAGCAGACTGCTTCAGAGGAGACTGCCCTACCAAAGATTACAGGGCACAGATTAAAAAGGACAAATGACAACACAGTTTCAAACTTGCAGTTTTTGCCACAAATCCATCCCCATTAGTGTGTCAGACAGATAAATATAAGCCCCCCCCCATCACCTTTGATGATTTTGATTTGCCAGAACCAAATTATTCTGCTGATAAACTATATTTAAGCAAATGTACTTAGTAAATGAACCTCCCACTCCTTCTGTTATGTTCCTTAAATCATAGGCCCAGTGTTCATTACATAAAACAATGTGTCAGAGCATCAACGATAATTTTAGCCTTTGTTCCTTCTGGTAGCAGTTGGCTTTAGATCTATAAATCTACTGTTAGATATCTGTAAATCTGAGCTCTGCGCTCACTTAAACTGATTTTGATGGAAGCAAGTAAATCCTTTGAAAATCATTCAAACTTAACTCCCAATAATGTGAAACTTAATCAGATGCTGAAGAAATGTTCACTGCGAGATAGTGACAGCAGGATCGCACAGGAATTCAACAATACTTAAAGGTTTGTGATGCAAGTATTAATTTGGGAAGTGTATAGAAAATGCTTCATGTAATGAAAAATGCTGCAGTCGCTGTGACAAAATATCACAACCACAATCACCAGAGACTTTCACAAGTTGACCTTCTCAAAGCCTGTTACTGTCACTGTCAGTGAAAAGGTCTCCCCTGGCGACATAGCATCAACACTAGTCTGCTTTTTCATGCTTCACATTCCATACTTTTACAATTTGCTCCTCCACAGTCTGACTCCATACACACCCAACAATGTTTCGCTCTTACCAGGAGCAAATGTGCTTGACAGTTTTATGATTATAGATTTGTGATCAACAGTATCAATTCTGGGACACACTGGTTGCCAAAATACAGGGTTTCTGTTGCAATGGCAAATTGGTGCATGCACCAGGGAATATTATCTAGTGCGCACAGCATTATGTCTATGAAAAACATCTGTATTCTGAAATAAGATATTGGTGGAAACAACTAAGTGATGTATAATAATATAACTGCAATATATCTTCTCCCACAACCATGCCATGTCTTTAAAGGCTTTGTCACCCAGTCCTCAGCTCAATAGAAAGGTGGGGTCAATATTCAGAGGTAATCAAAACTTTGGGACAATGTTTTGCAATAGAGAAATGTCAGTGAGAAATGAAAAATGTATATAAAAAGTATATTTTCTAAATCTGAGGGAGTGTACCGTTTAGACCTGGTCGCAAACTTCCACTGAATCTGTCCATCTTTGCATTATATAAAATTCAAATCTAATCAAATGTCCTATATTCAGTAAGCCAACAATACAGCAATGAATAGATGTTGATGTCTTAAGACCAGAAGCCAGTCCACTGCTGTGTGAGCCATTTACCTACCAATCTCAGTATGGCAGCTGACTTGTCTTTGCCTGAATGTCCCTTTGCTGGCAGCAGAATAAACGCAATGTGAAGGACCTAAAGGAGCAGCAATCCTGCATTGGAAATGTGTTTTCCCAATCTGGTTCAGTCAGGATCTTCGCCCACAGAGGCAATCATTTGCTTTCAGGTCAGTGAGTGGGAATACCAAGCATGGTGTCAGTTTGAGTGTGTTCCTTTCATGTAGCATTACAAGTGCAGGCACACAATCCAAACTCCACTCAAAATCACATCTGGGTCGATGTTAAGGCCCATTTTCATCCTTTTGATTCCAATATTAATAAGCAGGGAATAAACATTTTAGATGGTATTGCAAAGAGATACTGACAAAGGGAGAGTATGTCTAAACCTGGTAGACTAGATGATGAGATGACACTGCAACTGTGTGTTCCTGAACTCATCCTGGATGTAAGAAAAAAAAAAAAATAAGTGTGTGCTTTCTTTTTTTTTTCGCTTTGTATTTTGTTCTTTCGTCAGTTACATGTCCAACATTTACATGCGCCGAGGAGATTGGATCTAAAATCATATCTGTGGACAGAGCCCATGAAGAAGTCCTCCCTAAGCTCCACCTCAACCATAACACCCCTGGAGCTCCCAGCTTCCTACTGAGTTGCATTGTGCACTGAAGCAGAGTCGAGGTGGATCCTGACACACATGACTACACAAAGCTGGGAAGAAAATGTGTCGTCTTCCTTCCAGTGGCCTTGATCACAGTTTCCAGTACAGGCCTCTTTTATTGCCCTGTGGTAAAATGTCACTTAGAAAGTCACATTTCAGAATGAGAACATTCACCTATTTACCTGATTTTGAAACCTAGTAAACACCGAGTTTCAAGCAAAAGTATCTAAGCAGGAAGACACTTGATTCCTTGTACCAACATATCTGGTCTGTAATAATCATGGATGCTAAATAATCACTGAATACATGACATAGTCCATTATCACCATGTTTTGGTACATTTTACAATGTAAGGATATTTTAGTGACTGTTTTTCACAATATAAAACAACTAATTATGTTAATATAATGACCAGTCAGGTAGAGGGAGAGTTCATTTCACTCACTAAATTGTGATACTTTGCTTTAACAAGAAAATGCAGTTTAAACTTATAATAACTAGCAAATTTTCTGATAGTATGTATTTCAACAGAGCTCAGTGTGGGATACAAAAGTTTAGTCAAACTTGCAGGTTAAAGAGTTCAAGGGGCATCACTGGTAGCCCAGCAGTCTACAACACATGCCACGACTATTACATGGTCATGTTTATCTTTCTGTCTCTAGTTCACCAGGACAAAATTGTCTTTACAATACAAATACAAGAAATACATTCTTACCTTCGGCATATCTTATGGCAGTAAATTAAAATGGTACAACAAACGCATTCAGTGGACGATGATAAAAATCATAGTTTGACTGGCAGCAAAGAAGCCGCTCAAGCAGCTCCACGTTTGGACTGGGGGATATGCATCCAAATGGAAACAAAATGTGCATGCGTCAAAAGCAAAGCATCGTCACACAGATGACTAACCTCAAATTTGGGTATGTACATGTAATTTGTAACCAAATAAAGACAATTCATTCTATGTAGTACTACTGGCTTTTACACTGAGCAAAGAATGAGGCTGTTTTAAAACTCCAATATCCTGGGTAGTAGAGATAATAGTTATTTTAAATTTATCACAGTGTGTTTCTTTAGCTCTTTGTGAAAATAACTGCAACAGTACGCTTTACAGCATATGCTACAGGTGAACATTTGTATGAATAAAAAACATTAAAATGTAGCACTGTGCAGTGGTTTTAGTGGTAAACAGATTGATTGGCAAAACCTCATTGTGGAGCTGCATGTGCAGTCATGCTTAATTCCGCTCTACATATAGTCTAACTTTTATAATAAGCTACGTTTCTGAAAGACCACCTGATCTCAGATGAACTTTGCTGGCTTTTAAATCTACAATATAACCTTTGTTCTACTGCACACTGCCTTTCAGTTAAGAGAAGCTTATGACACAAGACCATGCAAACCAATCTGGGATTACAATTATTTTCCTCTCAGAAATTTTGTTAGGTTGAATTTAGATTTAGAACAAGTATCCCCATTGCATGTGATTTTAGTATAAAAAGAACTTTTAAAAAAAAGCTTGCTTTCCTTCAGTCATAACTGAAGCATTGTCAAGATTTCCAAGCCTGAAAGCCAAAACCTGACCTCCTGTCCTGCTAAGCCTCGAACGGTCAATACATTTCCATAACTATGACACCAGATGACCATTTCTCGCCCCTCTCCCCACCGCAGGAGTCATGCAACGGGCTTTCAAACACAAAGCCAGGATTTTAAATGAACTCGCACATCATAAAGTCCTCCAGCCCCCCTCCGGGATGCGCTCTGGGAATTCTCCTGGACTTTGACCATCTCACATTTGCAATTCATCATCTTTTTTTCTCAGCATCACAAAACCGCCACCACCACCACCACTGCTTTGTCATTACAACGACACAGACACAAGCTGTATTGTTTGTGTCTGGCAGTGAATGGAGAGCAATACAATGGCTCTCTGGCTGCAGTTGTAGGTAAAGTTGTGTCCTACAGGTACAAACATGAGGTGGAAACCCCACCCTAAACACAGGCTGTGAAGACCCCAGGATATAGTTAACACACACACACACACACACATACAACATGAAATTATAAGATGAGAGCATGGAAATACAAGCACTGGTGGAAACTAATGAGAATACTGCACCCAGAGAAGATAAATCCAGAATATATAAACCCTTAAGGCACAACATGATTCACAAGAGCTTTGGTAGCAACTGACAAATTTAACTCCACTCTGAAATACACTAAAACCTCTGCTTACAAGCCACACATTGACTCAGTGTGGTACTGGTGGTGTTACTTAGCACCTCTTCTGGAAAGTGGGAGGTTTGAGGCTGGACAGCCATTTGTCTCTTCTATCTACCAACATTGCCAAACACTGTTGCAAAGAGGCAAAAACACACAGCAAATACAATGACTCACCTTAGTGTGTACAACCAGGAAGTGTCACTTCTGCTCCCCCCCCCCACAGTAGCAAAGAGAAATCCCACACATCACTAATGGGGAAATTTCAAGGTCCACATGAGGGAATTATTGATACTCCTGCAAATCCACAGCAGACCGACTCCTGTATGCAAGGATGAGTTAGAGAACTGAGGGAAGGAGGGGGGAGTGACTGTTTGTAAACCCCCCCCCCCTCCTCCTGCTGACTCTTTCACACTCCCTCCCTCTTTCACTCCCTCCCTCCTTTCTAGCTCCCTCCTTCGGTCTATAATTCCATCCCCCTAAACTACAAACCTACTGCCAGCAGGAATGTGTTCCCTCCCTCGTCTCCGCTGTAACTGCCCCTCCACTACCCTATGAAATGCATCATGTTTACACTAGCAGCCTTTTAATTAGACAAAAAAAAAACGATAAGATCAGCAACTGTCAGATTCACATCTGCATTTCTTAATAAGGATCAGTAGCAGCTTTACTGTAAACTTCACCCCATTTTTCGGCTTAGAAAGAAAATCTTGCTTTAATCTTTTTTATTTGTGGTTAAAAACTGGATTTCTAATAAGAGGATTCTGGAAAATGAAACAAATGTTCTCTTCACCTCAAAGGCAACAAGGGCTGAAAGGTTGCAATCTTAATGTGTTGTGGTGCATAATTTGGAGCATTCAGTTTCAGTCCAAAATGGACCTGTGAATGAGAGGAGGCTGGACTTGCTGTTGTCATAGCACCAGTGATGTCGTGTGGCTATCACGTCAGCAGTGACAGCGATGCCGGATTCATTTTGAGATGATGGAACCGGCAGAGGGAACAGGGGAAAGAGAGGAATGGGAAGACACAGGAGTGAGGACACAGCGACGTCTGTTCGGCTGCAGCCTGCATCTTGTGCTCCAGATGCAGCTTTGCATGCACACCAAAAGTAAAATATGCCCTGAGCAGAGTCGAGGGTGTAGACACCCGGACAACCACGCAGAGGTGAGACAAAGAGGGCCCTGAGCTTAGTCTGTCTGAGTCAGTCCAGAGATTGAAGGGGTGAATTGCCATGTCTAGACTGGCAATGACTCGGACCGAAATAAAAAGCACTCGCAGACTCGCTTCCTCTCACTGTATCTTCATGTCCTGCCAAGGTTGTGACCCTGATATTACACTGAACCACTGGGGTTTTATAGTAAAGACAGGAATGTCTGATCTGCAGAGGCAACCAGACATAATAACCTTCGTTCTTATCAATTCTATGAGCTTGATTTCTAAGTAATCTCTCAGGATAATAGATTTTTCTTTGACGTTTTGTGCCAGAATTACTACAAACAAAAACACACCGTGTGCCAGTCTCTTCTTTTCAATTAGTGAAACAATTTGTTGGGACATGATCCAGTAAAAACATAAGACTTGGAAGCACATGATACGGTCTGTGACCATGATGTCAAGTGATCATTATTTAGACTGACAATCTCCTTAAAAAGTGTAGGGGGAAGAAAACATACTGATGTACTTCCTGTATGGTGCATGTTTTGATAGTAGTAACTTATAACCAAATATTAACCTAAAGTGGCTTTTGTTGTATTCACATACGTGTTTTCTGAAAAGTTAAATAAGTACAGGTTTAGGTAACATGAGATGAGAGCTTATCTGCTTGTCTCCTTGCCCCCCAAAAAAATACTGGATCAGGCAGCAGTGCAATAAATGCATCTATCAGTGAAATGTGGGCTAATGCTGAATCCGCGTCTGCTCTCACCACAGGCATTTCAGAAATGTAGATTGCTTGCACAAAGCTCAGCTAAAAAAAATAAAAACTCTGCTTCCTCACCAACGGCACAGGGCTATTAAACCCAGTGCTATCCACACTCAATTAAGATGCTGATTGAATTGGACATCCAATACATTGACAGGCCACTCAATACCACTGGAGCAATTTGGCAGGTGAGACTACAGTTACAGATCCACAGTAACACTTCAGACTGCTGATACTGTCCAGGTGTCACAACCAACTGCAATCACTGCCAATCACCTTCAGTCATAGTGAACGAAGAAAAAAAAAACTGCTGAAGGTGGAGGAATGACAGAGATCCATTTGCCAGGATAGGCAATAAGTTCACAAAATGTGACAAAAAAGTAGAAAATTGGATTACAGAGATTTCTTTGCAAGATCTTAAAATAATATGTTTAATAAGATCCTTTATTAAGTTATATGAAAGTGAAAGGCTGAAATATTTTGTTTGAATACATAATTTAAGACTTCAGTCAAGATTTGCTTAGGTTGTCTAAAATTAGTCAGGAATAAATGTAAGGTAAAGTAATTCCACAGTTTTTCCTCACTAGGATTCAAGTCTAGGTTCACTTATTCCCCCCTTTATTTTTGCATGTGTCCTAGTAAAACAGCTGATGCTGCCACCACACTTCACAGAAGGGACATGTTAGACAGGTCAAGAGCTGTGCATCAAAAAATGACCAAACTGAGTTTTGAGAGTCACTGCAAAGAGGCTGAATACTTGATGACAAACATTTCGTTGTAATTTTTTTCTTTGTCTGTAAATAAAATTCTAACTTCCCACTTTTTACACTTGGGTTACCGCATGGACGTCCTTCACATGAATTCTTATTTCTTCATTATGAGCTAAGGTCGTTAACATCACACATTGTGGAAAAAGTCAACAGGCTTTAACACTTTGTCAAGGCACTGGAGCCTAATATGTTACGCCCAACATGCTAAATCACAGTGCAGCTCCCCAGAATAGCTTTTAAATAAAGGTCAGTTAATAATTGACTACGCACTGCTTTATTATAGCGATTCTGAGTGGACTACAGGACAACACATCATTCAACATGATGTAGCTGTGATGTTAAATTGTCCATTGTATAATGTATTCATTTGAAGGACATACTGTAGGATACAGTCAACAACACAAGTTATAAAGAATAAAACAAAGACATGCACATGGCTAATTAACTACAAAAACAAAATACTTCTAGGTCTCACACCAATTATACTCAATTAACATATAATTATGCATCTGAATTAAGATGTAGATTCAACAGCATCTGTCTGTTGATTCAAACTTTATTCCCAGAACTGCACACAAAGCTACTGGTCTATAAATACATGCATTACTATGCATACATCACGCTGAAGCTAATTTTACTATAATCAGAATCAGAATCAGAAATTCTTTATTAATCCCAGAAGGGAAATTGATTTTTGATACAGTTACAATGCTCAATAAATATAAAACTATAAATATAAAACAAGGGGTTGGCTGTATGCATCATTTGGTTCAGCATAAGGCTGTTTACTATCTACACAAGGGTTCAAGAGTTTATTTTCTTGAAGGTCTCTTCAGTCACAACAACACATCTCTCCGTTGTCCATCTGAGAAAACAGATGATCCATTGTACCGAAGAAGAACACTATGTACAACCGATATCTAAAGAGAAAAATGCAAGTGTTACGCAAGACATGAAAGCAGTAAGCCCAGCCCGAGTAGAGATCATTAGCAGAGGATCCAGTGGTCTCCAGCAGGGAGTTGCCTCTCAAGAGTCGACATCAAAGACACCGGTACAGAGAGGGAAATCATTTAGAATGCAGAGAAAAGAGGGAATTGATTGGTCAGGACTGAACCTATACAGCATAGGTAGCTCTCCAATACTAGTTATTAAAAGATGCTTGGAGCATATTAAAGTGCAGTGGTCTGCACTTAACAAGCTGCTGGGTACAGTCAAGTATAGTTCACAAAGCACACAGACCTTAATTTGGCCTAGAACAATTTGTGAACTGCATGAAAACATCTATGGGTCAGTAAGCACTGATTTACGTACCAAAAGGGCGTCTGAGACTAAATATGGATTCAACTTGTTTGAAAGGATAATCACATATCATTTGCTTCAACCTCATTTCAAGTTCACCTGTGTGACATGAAATTATATATTGCAAAATGCCCATCACAATTTTTAAAAGCCTATGATGGCTTAAAAATAAAATAAAAAACGTACTTGTTTTGTCCATCCAACCCAAAACACTAGATATTCAACTGATGATTTTAAAAAAACAACAAAAAAAACAGCACATTGTCACATTTGAATCTGAAACCTGCAAATATTTGGCATTTTCCCTGCATGGGTTTAAACAATTAAATTTTCCAACAAATTTAGCAGAGTTTTAACCTTGACGTCTAGACATATTTTGATCTGCAGATCACCAAATAAATGCTTACTGAGAGATGTCTAAAAGCACACCCAGGAAAAGTAATTATCATATGCCACATCAAAACACATCCCACACCCGAGTCAACTTCAAGCAAACAAAAAAGGGCAGAGAGAAGTTTTTGTGCATGATTGATGGCGTGGTAAAGTTAGCCTAACTCCAGCCTCCACAAAGTGACTCATAGCCTCAGCAGTTTGGTGCACTTAGTATCTATTATTCATTCCAAACCACAAGGCTCTATCAGGCACGTAAAGCTGATTATCATCACCATGTGCATTTCTGACAGCCGGTCATATGTTCCTGCTCAGAAATAAGAGGAGGAACATAGCTTTGATGAAGCCTTTTAATGCTCATCTGTCATTGCTTTCCAAACTCCATGACCATTGTGGAGAGCAAGTACCAGAGTGCTACTGAATACCATCTACTAGTATGTATACATACACACTGGCATCTCACTTGCCCATTGTAACTGGAACAGAATCTTTTCAGAAATCACTTTTCTGAGGGTACCACAACCTCAAAGAAGGCTTTGAAGCTCAAGTCAATACTCCATGGTGGGAGCGAGTCGACTTAATTTGTGCGGAGCACTTGTTTGCTTGTTTCGAAGGTGCAAGCCACAGCACAGGGCCTATTCATTTTGACTTTGATGAGAAAATTCATTTAAGTTTGCAATAATTCATGAGAAAGCCCACGTCTTCATTATGCTTGGAAGTCAAGCGGAGAATCATACAAAATTCCTCTGCAGCTATTTGTTACATGGTTTTACTTTTACTTTTGAGTCCTTGCTTTTAAAGTTAGTGGGATACAACCCAGCCTTATCTCACAATATATGGACGGCACCATAGTCACTCTTTAGTGTAACACTGCTAGAGGGGTTGTCCTCTGGAGAGCTTCTGAGATCAAATCTGGGCAAGCCATCAAGGTGCTTTTGTAGATTGTTGACTGTCGGCATATCATGAATGCATCATATATGAGCTCACTTTGTCAGATGCTGGAATATGTGGCAACATGCAGTCTTCTGCAATTCATACTAAATGAGAAAAATACACAAGGTTTTCTTAGATGTGTACAATGTGGCGGATTGTGGAGAAAAATGGGATTCCTCTTTTCAACTGCCCAAAGATGGTGGAAGACAGACTGAAACAGGAGCATATCAATAGTACTCTCTAATGGAGACAGATGTCCTGTCAGGAGGAACAAGGGAAGATCGAGCTCTCGTCTGAAACTCAATACAACATGGATGTAAACAAAAGTGGAGAGGGAAGCATGGCTGTCCTTCATCCATCAACTTGGGCTTGAAAGGGAACAAAGACTGCTTGATTTAGAAAAAGAAAGAAAACTCTAAAACAAACTCTTAATGCGATTATCGGATATGCATGGTGTGGGAAAAAAAGATTAGATAAAATTGCAAGGCTATCTTTTATCCCTCTAATAAAAGGAATGTGTTCTGTGCAGAAGGAGAGCAGATAATTCTCACAAGACAAATTTGGCAATCAGCCTGTGCAGACTGCATTCAACACGAGAGAAGACCACTCACAGCTGCAGCAACACTGTTACACAATGTGGCTGCTCCATTACAGGACCTGTGTTAGGAAGAAGGCCACTTTACATGAAAAGAGTTTTGCTTGCTTTGTCTGACCAACAGTCCAAAACACTACATATTTTTTATATAAAACAAAAGTGGAACACATCATTTTTATATATTTATGTATTTTATATTTATATGTCTATAATTTAATAAAGACTGAAGCATGGGATCTCCTTTCCCTGAGCTTTTATTGAGCATATTCCGAAAGTCGAACACCACAAGAGCCCAGAGTTCATTCAAGTATTTAAAAGAACTTTGTCATCAGTGTGCATTTAAGTGAAGTGTAGTAGAGATGCAGCAATGTCATTATTAAAACCTGACAGGGCAGAATAATGGCTATTAAGATGGTATTTTCCTACCACATCTATGTTTGGATACCACTGGAGCTTTGCTCAGCGCAGTACTCTGATATTACATCTATCAGCCACTTAGGCGAATGTTTCCTTGTGGGAGCAATTTCCAGCTTTGTTGTTGTGGTCCAACTTGTGTACTTAATATTTCCACAACACACCTCCTCTTCTTATTTTGGCGTAAGCCAATTCTGTGATTTAATAGAAATCAAACAGGAGTTACAGAAGTCAATCATGTAAAAAACACATCATTGGCATTAAAAATAAAACCATAGATTTGACTAAATTCTAAACCACAGCAAGTAATACAGTAGTGAGTTTGTATTGGGATGAATGGTCTGCGTTAGTGCCAAATGGATAACATACTAAGGCTAGTGTGATAACACAAAGCAAAACACTAGATCGTCTTCGGTATTTACTTCTCACCACTTCGCAAAGGAATGAAGAGTTATGTGCAAGTGGGACGGAAATGAATAAACAACAAAGAGCACTTATGAGGGTTAAATTATGCGCATTTCAAGAAATCAACTTTGTTTGGTTGTACATTGCTGTACACGCATGAAGAACAAGTCATGAATTGTAGAAAAAGCCACCAAATTACCATATGAATGTGTAGAGATTCTTTCATGTGTGGCTACGGCAGTCGCTGCACTGCCTCAAGTTGGTCTAACATTTGGGATGTTTGAGATGGAGACTTAAAGAGTGTGGACACAAGCCAGGGGGGAGCAAAACTAGTTACAACTCGACCACAGACGGAAAGACGGAGGGTGAGGACTCTGTGCAGGCATGTCACACAGGAGTGCTCAGGTTACCACCCTTAGGACACATCACCAAACACTGAAGCCATTCTGCTGGATGCTCCACAAAATGGTTGTTTTCTTCCGATGGTTCTCCACCACAGAAAGTATTCAGGCTGCTGTTTGGGTCCTACATAGGTTTTGTAACCACTGCAGACACAGGTTGATCATAGCCTCTGCCAGGTTAACCAGTGCCTTGTGTAGCTTTTAGGTCATCCACTTAACAACTAGTACCAATATAATACACCAAACTTCAATTAGATGAATCCACAAAGAATGTACAGCATCTTTTGAATATGAAACGCTGACGCTGAAATGTTGATGTATTTGGACATATTTTAGCAAAACAATGACTGGATGGAAAACGCAAAGGGCTTTGCGCTGCTATTTGGCTGTGTTATCTCAGGAACTAAAGTAAAATTTGAGTGTTAAAGTCATGAGTTTAAAGACTTATCATGTGCCAAGACACAGCACAGAAGTATAAGGACAGGATTTTACAACTCTGGAAAGTTGTCACAATGACAATAAAAATAAATTTAAAAAAGGTTTATTTACAATAGCTAAGAAGTAGAATTAGGCCATTCATGCTACAAAGTTCTCCATTAGAAAAGCGTTGACATAGGATGATGCATAAGTTGAGCCAGGACCAACTTTTAGCCAAATGACCCTGTAATTTTCCCTCGAGCTCTCTGCATCAGGACCACAGCTGTGCATAAGCAGTGGTTTGATTAAAATAAATGAGGAGGCTGTATTTTTTGGCTCAAACATGGCTTGTTTGAGAACCAGTCAGGTCATACCGGACTCACCATAAATACAAGCTGCTGACTGAGAGCGAGCTGCACCTTACACTCCCAGTGAGGAGATTCTTTTTTCTAGAAAAGACATCTATTGGAAGCACAAACTGCAGAAAACACAGAGACAGCAAATCTTTCCCCAATATTAGGCCTATAGTAGTCAGCATTATGGCTACTCAAAAAGCTGACTGTTTCAGCTCATTGAGTTTAAAGACTGAATAAAAACATTTCAATATTATGTTATACCAAGTGCAACCTGATGCAGCATTAGGCTTCACATTGTCCTCAGCCTGAGGGGAAGACCCCTCTCAGCAGCAGACTACGGCAGTGACGCTGCAACAAACTTGACACCATAAGGTCATTGGAGTAAAGCAGCCGCACAGATGAGCTCACCTGCACATGCTCTGTTTACCAAAGCAAGGTGTAAGTAAATGCAGCATCAACAGCGCTGGATCATCCGTACTAAGAGGGCAGAAGCAACGAGTCGGATTAAATGACTGCTTCATGCAACACTTTACCGCACAGAGGCCACGTCTCTTCTCCTCTCCCGAACAGTAACCGAGAAACGACCACGGAGACGTTCAAACTCCCCACAAGGTATTACGGCGGGCAGGTGACCGAGCCCGTTTGTCTGCATATTCTTGTTAAACCAGCATCATACATGCTGAATGAAAGCAACATTTGTCACTGGAGCTGCCGTGCAGGATGCGCATTGGTGTGCTGGGATGGAAATGTCTGGACCTGCTGTCCACCGTCATTCAGGATCAGTGATGTCTGACGGGATGAATCGACACCCAACGCGCGACCCTCCGCGCACAAAAACACAGCTTATCGGCCTTGTCCACTGGACCGCACCGACCGCCTCAGTGCGGCAGCCTGTCACCTCCGATAAACTTGTATGATTGAGTGACGCGGTCATGCGTGGACACGGCGCTAAGACCACGCGGAAGCGTGATCGGATATCGAGCCTAATATCCTAATCATGCTCCTTACATACCTGTCACCGCCACCGTCGGGATCTGGCTGCGTCCATCCTGACATTACAATCTTCATGTTTCACGCGCCGGTGTTGCCCATCCGCATCTCTGACTCCCGCCGCCTCTACAAGGTCTGCCTGTCCACGGACCATGCGTGTTGTTTCCACACCGCCGAGAGAGGCGGAGCCCTCCTTCCTTGGAGACGGCGAGCAAGTGGATCGTGAGAATGCCACCTATTTATTCTCCGAGCCAATCAGCCGCGGTTCACCTCCAGTCGCTATTCCATGACTGTGAAATGCACAGTAGTAGCTGGTTTTATAATCGTGTAGCAAACAGAAATGATGTATGTTAAAAATAAATAAGTAATACTAACGCACTGGTGCAGACTGCATCCCATCTCCTACACGTACAGATACGTTTTCATCTATGTGAGAAATACATGCGTCAAGAGGTGACAGAGACTGAAGTCTGCACTCACTTCTATTGAAACTATCCACAACAAAAAGGAATACTGGTTAAGGAAGCTGGAAAAACCCATATCACTATCAAGATCTTAAACGTGTGAATATCCTGAGCATGTTTAACAGAAGACATGTGATTAGGTCAATTGCGGGCGACTTTCTGTATCCTGTATGTGCAGAAGCTGCATGACTGTTTGCCAAGTCATGTTTAAAACATAGAGTAACCCCACATGCTGTACTATTTATCAGCCAGGCTCAGCTTCCTTAGCAAGAGGATACGAATCTCAGTTTGATAAACACAAATAAAACCCCCTCATCAAATGGTAGTACCTCTTTTTAATATTCACAGCACATGATCCTACAAGGTGTGACCTTAATATACAACAGAGGTTGGCCATGGTAACAGGGTTTACTCTACCCTCTACTGGCAGAACATGAAATCCTCTTCTGCCTCAGATGAAATCCAACTTCTATGGTGGAGAATTAAACATCAGTGTGGTACAAAGGCATTTTACTAAAAACAAAATACCAAAAAGGTATGACTTATTGATTTTTACAATCTTCCTCCATACACAAAAACTCTGGTGAGGGAATAAGCTCAAAAATACAGACTTTGCCTTTACCTTCAACTACTAAGGTTACAGACTTAAAGCATAAACTACACAACTCCGAATATACAAAAAGCTAACAAACAGCTACAAGCACATACAGTATTTACAGCCAACAGTCTCTTCTCTGGTAAACGTGAAGGATCATGGACCACATTCAGAACACAGTGTCTTGTTTTTCATATTTTTTCAAAGTTCTGGTGGCATAAAAAAACCCACGTTTCTGCACCTCCAATTGTTCACAAGAGTTTGTGTTGAACCAGATGTCCTGACACTTATTAGCATCTGTCACAGTGGTTCAGCATTCTCTCCGCTCAGGTCCATCATCTACCACCTCCCTCTGGGGAAGGGTGGACACCCAAACCCTGGCCTTCCATTTCGGAAATGCCTCCCTTCTCTGTCATTCATGACCTCTGGTCCCATAGAAGGATGTCGGAGGAAAGGAGGGCCACGAGGAGGAAAAGGCATAGGCATTCTGAATCTTTCTGGTGGAAACATGGGTCCTCCGGGCATCATTTGCGGGGGCATGTGAGGCATGTTTGGAGGCGAGAGGAATGGAGGTAGATGAGGATTTGGCATGCCGGGTGGAGGCTGCAGAGGTGGCATACCCGGTCCGGGACCCTGCATGACTCCTGGACCTGGCAGGTTCACCCCCGGTGCTGCAGGAGACCCCAGCTGGTTGTCGGTACCTGCATCTGAGGGTGTGCCTGGGTCTCCTTTAGAATCCTTGGTGGATTCCTCTGAAGATTTTAAACTTCCTGCTGCAAAAGAGGATAAGATATGGTTTTATTGATTCCAAGTTGAAAAGTTTAAAAAAGTAACATCACGCCAAGAACAGCGACTACACTGTAGCATAGATCTGTTCATAGTATCAAGTCCAAGGAGACGTTAGTTTTAATCAACATGTTTGCAGCTCACATCTCCCCTTCGGAGGATGAACAATCCCCAATATTTTCTATATAAATGTCTTACCTGGTGCCAGATTTGTAAGATCAAACTCTGTGGGGATGAAAGGATGCATGAATGTAGGGGACAGCATGATGGGCCCAGGAAAAGCAGGTGGACTTCTGATGGGTGCTGCCTGTTCAACTGGTGGCACCTGGAAGACAAAGACACACAATGGCATCCGTATTAAGATCAAAGCAAAAAGTGCAGGAAAGCCTTCTTGAAGCAGTGAACTGAAAGAGGAAACTCTTCACATCCGACTCCATGTGAAGCAGCTTCTTGATCGGATCCCCTTTGTATTTATCTTTGTCACATCTGATGAAAAGGAAAAGATCTATTCTTGTACACAATTTCTGAAAGTTTCCGTCGAGTCCTCAGAAGACAATATCATTACATTACTATATTTTGCAAACCGAAGTAAACAAAACAAACATCATGTCAAGCATCAACCATTGTAAAACGGTACACAGATGTGTTGTAAAGGAAGTCCAAGATTAAAGAGGCAAACACACTCTTAACTTGCAAGAATCTGTGGTGAGATAACAATTAAACATGACTATTACTTCTGACTTATAGCTTTAAAAACTGCTGAAATTGAGCTCAGTCTTTTTTATGTAAAAACATACTTGGATGTGTGTTTACCCTGTTTATACAACAGTGTGACACGCTAATGATGCATTTTAAGTCCCTGGTTGGACTCATCCCCATAATACTTTGCCAGAATAATTAGATGATGGTATGAGTCAATATATTCATCAGTCCTTCATTACAAATGAAAAACTGTCACCCAGTCAGAATCAGAACAAGAAGCACCTTAACTGCCATGTTAAACTGCAGACATTCAGTTTAGTCTGAAGGAGGTCCATGCCAAAATAATGCTGTATGAAATGAGGATCAACACAATGCTATAGTTGTTAAGTCCTCTTCTATTGAAATGAACTGCTGGAACAAAAAATGAGCTATTGCTACTTACCCCTTGCACACACTGACCGCAGTTTTTGACCCAACATCAGCAGGCTCACGATAGTTTTAAAATAAGGTATTCAGTTCACAGCTGTCCTCTATCCAGGAAACAATACCCACAGGCTCTTTTTACAGCTTACACGCATGTACAGTATGTAAGACAAAGGGTATAACTACAATGGACAAACGGGTTGCAGTTGTGTTTAAAGTTGCATGAATTTTGTGCACATCACAGCATCAAATGTCATTTGTGTATACACTGTGCACTTTGTAAACACTTGAAGAACAGTGACTGTATATGGGGGAATGTTTGCCATGACGGAGGACAGGAACAGGAGTTTTAATAGGTGGAATTGTCGGTGACTGCTGAGGGATGTCATAAATGATTAAACCTGTGAGGCATGCTGTGGGTGTAAATATCCACTCTAACAATACTGAGCAATTCTCTTAATAATACCACCAAACAACCAAAATGTTCATTTAACTTTGTCTCTTCAAGCATACCTTTTTGACAGGAGTTCTCCAGTAGTTTCAGAGTCAAACACAATGGCTTTGCTTTAAGGTGAAGGTAAAGGTGGAGACCTGAGCAGGAAAGCATTTAAGTGCCTGAGAGGGTACAGAGTTCACCTACTCTTTGACTAGGAAAGGAAAACAAGCATGCAAACCCATTTGAACTACGACAGACTGCCACCAAACTTCCACTGACTTTGATAGAAATGTGTTTACATGTTTTGAGATATCCTGGTGACCAACAAACTAACAAGTGACAAAAGCTATGGCTCTATGACAGAGGTCGAGGGCTTTCCTCTGCGATCAGTCACTGAAGCCACTGAAGTGTCACAAACACTTTACAAGTTACTTTGCACAAACCAGCAAACCAATTACCTCCTTTTAGCAATGACACAACTCTACTTGTATATTTATATTGATACAACTTTAAATGTATAAGACTTGTTAATAGTGCTCCGCTTGCATATAATGACTAAAATACAACTATCAAAAGTATTGATAAAGCATGACGCAATGCAGTCATTATCTTCCTAGGCCTCCTGGCTGAGACGATTAGAATTATTCCATATCAGAGAACTCAAGGTTTATTCACATATCTGACAGTGACTTCCTGAATAATCATTTATGGGTATAAGAAATAGCAAGACATTTACATGGTATAAGAAATGCATAATATAATCTATAAATGACAAGTTAATAGTGTTTGGCAAATAAAGGTTATACTATAGTTATGATATACAAGTTAAAATGACTAAAGTTAGTAATGAAGTCATGGTGAAATCACAATTAACATTTCTAATGTTAACTGAATCTAGTTATACTGCCAGAATACAGTCTCTAAAAAAAGGGGAAAAAACATATTCACTATGCTACATATGCTGTACCTGTTACTGCATGGCTGCACTCTCGGGTAATTCAGTTTGATAAGAGGTATAATTAGCGAGACACATACATTTTAAACATTAATGTAAGACCTTTGATGTATTCATTAAACTCAAATTGCTCATTACATTTCTATTTTTCCCCAGATGGAAAGCATGTGTCATATATTCAACCTACAACCATAAATCTATCATTAACACAAATTACTCTCCATGTTTGCACGATAACTGTTGGTCATATAGTTACTGAGCACATCAAGTTAAAACTCATAGCCTACCAGATGTTGCGATCACCTAGAGGTTCTGCCTTGACATTTCCTCCTTGGTGCCAAAGCTGTCTGTAGGCACACAGGCTACAGAGCAAGTGTACCTATAAATCATGTTGCTGGTACAATGTAACATGACTGCCCAACCTCCCAAAACACCAGGACAACAAATACACAGAATATCCCTATTGATTCATGTGTTCAAAAATGACCAGCAACAACAGATTGTCTCATGTCTGCAAGTCAAACAAATCTATTTCTGTTCCAACTTAATCATGAGTGGTATGAGATGATAAAAGTCATCTCTACACAGGTGAGTCACAAATTATTCATTAACACATCAATGCTATCGCTCTGGGAAGGTGTCACTGTTAATATCAGAAATGGTTTTAGTGACAGAACATTAAAAAGAAACTATACACATTAAAGGCAATATTTCTCTAATGTCTGGTACAAATCAATTTTCAGCCTGAAAATTGCAAGGAGCAATGTCTACTGTCTGTCATACAGGCATGTACACACATCAAATAAGTATTCTACCCTGCAAATTGTAAAGGTATATTTGAATGTATTCAAGTGTCAATTCAAATAATCTAAGTGAAAAAAACATACATACACACAACTAGGACTGAAACAGAATTTAAAGGCACTATGTGTATTACTGAATTTTTAAATTCTTAGTTTGGTATCTTCCCCGGGTATTTTATATATATATATATATATATATATATATATATATATATATATATATATATATAT
>JAVQJD010070990.1:0-36884 GCA_036023655.1 Nannoperca australis | reverse complement strand
GGAGATATGTCGCCAGTTGTGTGATGCCATTGTGGATGCCGGCTTACTATAGAAGAATTTTGCTGGAATAACAACCAACGGAGCGCCATCAATGACAGGGAGGAGAACCTTTTTTTTTTTTTAAGAATACTTGATGCGGCCCAGCCTCACCCAGACTCTAACTCCAGTGGCCCCCAGATAAGTTGAGTTTGAGACCCCTGGTGTAGAGGGATATGACATGGAACAAAGGTTGGAAGTCTAACCTTACAATGAGAGATCATTTAAAAGCAGTTATAATCGGTGCATATAGAAATAACTGTAAAATGCCCGGCTTCCCTGTCTTTGTCACATTTATTTCAATAATTACATCTACAGAGGCGCCGGCACCATACTGTCAGTCTGTCAATCACTGGCTGTGTGTTAAGTTGCCAGTGAACATCAACAGTTACTGTTATTAATGTGGTAGCTTTAAATTCTGTCTACGTTACTTTCCTTCCATCTGGTGGAGGAACATGGTCATTACAAGTTATGGAAGTTCCCTAAGGTAGGCATAGATGCATCACATAGACCGATCACACATCAAGTGTCTTGTTTCTGTTTCCCCATCCAGCCCGTTTGATGTTGAGGACCTGACTCTGTCGTCTGGCAACGTGAGCAAAGCCACAGCGCTCCAGAGACGAGTGTCGGTCTACAGCCAGGGCACGCCGGAGACCCCCACCTTCCAGGACACCTCCTTCTTTGTGAGTCCAACACACGAACCTCCTTTAGTTTCATTGGTGTGGCGGGAGACAGGTTTTGTGGGGTTTTGTAGTTTGTAGAAACGAGAACAGCTGCTGCTGTTTCTCACCATCTAGGCTGGAAAAATAACTATGTTTTTAGGCTTATAACTGGGCGAACTGAGGTGAAAAAGACCTCTGTTGTCCCTGCACACTAACTTGAGTCTGCACCCTACTATATGTATATTTTATCATGGCACACGTTTTTTTTTCTGTTGATGCACATTGCTAATGTTAGTGACGCTAGTGCTACCCCTAAACTAATCCTCATCCATTTCCCTGCTATCCTCCTCTCCTTGCATTTCCACATCAAAACCCCTTACCCACACTACTTACCATCCCTCCTGTATCTCACTCACCCCCCCTTACTCGAATACCTAACACCTTGTCCTATTGGCCTGCATGCATTGTGCAATGAAGTGGCAGCCATATCCCGTGGAGCGCCAGCGCCTCTCCTTCCTGCACATGCTCCGAGACACCCTGCTAGAGAAGCTAAGGCGCAGTCGCTCGTTTGGTGACCTGGCCTCACTCCGGCCAAGGCCCAAATCCAGTCTGGAGGTCTATGTGAGTGTGTTGTGGCCCCTCGCCCCTCCTATCCTGACTTTTGTGTGCCCCCTACCTAACTGACACGTTGGGGATGGACTTCTCTGCGGGTGTGGACACACTTGGGCTTGTCCAGTCCCTTTCTGTGGGCTGCAGAATGCCATGTGTGGCTGTTTGCATGTTTTCTTGCATGACATGCTTTAAGCCGTTTGTGTTCTTATGATTTTCTTTGCAGAATTCCCTTACTGTGATTCTATCTTGGTTGAACAGATGTGGTCATAGGAATTTAGAGAGAAAAGTGGTGTTAGAGTGGATGTTTTAAGTATATCCGACTCATCATGTATCATGTACTTCTATGGCGCTATATAAATAAAATTGAATTGAATTGCCTTGAATGACTGATATTTTTTCCACCTGAGAGCTTTCTCTTGGACTTTTTTGTCTTACATGCACTAATTACTAACTATATTTCAGTCCTAATCTTACACATATTTATTCCCCCGTCTCTTCTTTCAGTCCACTTTACCAGATGATGTCTTTGAGAACGGTGGCTGCGGTGTGGCAGAGTGCAAGCGTCTCTCCTTCACCTTCTCCGACACCTCTGGTTCCACGCCCAGCCCCAGCCCTGCCCTGAGCTCCCACTCCCCCGGCCAGTCTAACCCTGAGATCACAGTCACTCCTCCAGAAACAGACCCATCCCCTACCCAAATTCTCCCAACGAGGGAGGACTCCATTGCAGAGGAGCATTTAGTGGAGGAAGAAGAAGAAGAGGAGTACGAAGAGGATGGGGAGACGGGTAGTAGAGGAAGTAGGGGCACCAGTGCCAGCCTCGCCAGTGACGAAGCCGAGGTGGCAGAGGACTCTGAGTGGGAGCGCACAGAGTCCCAGCGAAATTCTGGCTCCATCTGTGGTTCAGCTGCCGCGTCCCTCTGTTCTTACGGCCAAATGTCTACAGTGGCTCCAGAGGATGTTTTCTTAGACCACAATGACGAACTGAAACCTGTGGAACTGGACACAGAGGAGGCAGGCAGCCTGACCAGGCAGCTTGTGAAGAGACTGACTTCTTCGGAAATTGTGCCGCCGAGTGGGGGTTCCACAGAGGGAGGAGGAAGCCTGAGCTGGGCAGGAGAAGGGAGCAGGGCTTTCCTGGAGAGCACCCTGGAGGAGGCCATCCACAGCCTGCTGATGAGGCTGGAGTCACTGACTCATCGCTGCCGAGAGCTGCAGGACCTGGAGCAGGAAGTGATGCGTCTGGAGGACCTGCTCAAGGTGACTGAACCCTTCTTTATATGGGTACAAGATCTAGAATGGAAATTAAACACAAGAAACGTAGTTTCAAGGAATGTTTTATGTTTATTTCTGTTTTTACTAGGTTCTTTGTCCAAAATAGTAACAAAATGCATTACATAATCCCTAAATCCTGATCACATATCACTTCCTTAGAGTGCTTTTAAGTTTCAAACAAAACAAACGTCAGATATAAGCAAAAATGTGGTTGGGTGATTTTTAGAAAACTAAATGCAGAAGAAATATATATAATTAAAAATCGCTAATAATTGACTCAAAAAATAGAAGGTAAGTAACTTACTGGATTTACCTTCACACTTGTCCTGTGTTTTTAATCTCTGGGTTTACCTAAATTAAAGCTTGTCATAGAATCACAATACCACCCAAGGTGGAGAATCACCTAAAAATACTAGTAGTTTAACCTGATTCACCTGTCAACACATCAAGTGACTGAATCTAAGATCATTTTAACTACATGGAATGGACTGTGGCAGGTTAACTTCTCCAGGATTTGTATGAGTAAAGAGTTATTAACGCACTCTCTCCTTCCTCCTACCACCATTCCTCTTCACAGTGCCGCCTCCCGGGTCACAGGAGTCGATCATCCAGCCTCAGTCTGACAGTGGAGAGCGCCCTGGAGAGCTTTGACTTCCTCAACACCTCTGACTTTGATGACGAGGACACTGGAGACGATAACGCCATCCTCAGTATTCCACAGAGGTCTCCTCTTTTTGATGCAGACGGAGAAAGGATCGGGTGAGTGGGGGACTGAGGCACGTTGTGTCGGCTGATACACTAAGTACATTTTTGTTATTGTATTGTGGCATTTGACTAGGGTTAGGTTAGGTCTGCTGAAGCAGGATACTCCAGGTTCTTGTAGCTTAGTTTTAAGTCAATTAATGCTGAACTTATCATGAAAGCATGAATGTTTTCAATTGTGTGCAATCATCAAGAGAGACCAAAGGGTTTCATTCAAAGGATTGGACAGAAAAGCTGCATTATCTTGTAGATAGATTTCTGTTCAGTTTGATGTGCTGCCACCCGGTGGTGACTCTGGGTATTTGCCCGTCGTAGGGGCCAACATCAAGAAGCCAGAGGACACCTGAGTGAAGCCCTAACAGAGGACACCGGGGTGGGCAACAGTGTAGCAGGAAGCCCCCTGCCGCTTACCACCGGAAACGAGAACCTGGACGTGGCTATCGTCATCCACCTGCAGTACTGTAATCACCTCATACAGGTAGAGCTTCTTATCACATCTGCCGTTGGGTTTTGAAGGATATATCAAAAAAAAGAATAGTTATAGCTTAGATTAATTTGTTTGTTTGTTAAAAGCACTGCACTTACATGCCTTTTTGTTTCTTCCTGTAACGGCAGCTGTTGACCAGTGGGATGGGTGTGTGGCAGCGTCGCAGTCTCCTCCTCAAACTGTCCGGACAGACTCAGCTGTTAGAGGAGCTTGCAGAGATCAGTGTGGACAGACTGGGAGCAATTACATCTGCTGCTGATGGTAGGTACCACCAAGGGAAAACCACTTTGCTTTATTAGTGTGTTATGAGTGTTTACCATGCACTGGATAATCTTGCAATTTAAAGCAGTCTTTTTTTTATTATTTAAAGAGGTACTGCACACTTACACATGTTTTTGGGCTGTAAACTAAATGATATGACTGTACTGCGATGAAGCAGATCAATGCTGGTGTTTCCTTTCTTTCTTTTAATTACCACATTTATAAATTGCTATAATTTCATGGGTTTCATGGGTCTGCTGTTTTAAATCATCCCCGAACCTTGCAGGGCAATGCTGACATATAGTCATCTGGTTGGGATCTACGTCATGAAATCATGACTCTAATCAGTCTCCCCTGTGTCCCCAGACCCACACACTACGTAGCCACAGGGCCACACATCCTATTGTTTTATTCCCTCACTGGAGGGAGGCTTCTAGTTGAATTTGAGGGTGCACTTACACTTTGAGGATTGTATGATTGATTGAACAGTTTTGTACCTCTCCCTCAGTTCTCCCGGGCCTCGCAGAGCGCCCCCAGCTGATGACTCTGTGGTCAGAGTGCAGCGGGTCTTCAGGACTTTTCCACACAACACTGGACAGAGTGTTCAAACACATGAACCAGCGCTACACAGCATTGCTGCAGGAGAAACGCCCACACAGCTCTGACGCAGGTTGGATCATGCTTATTTTCTTTATGCAAATAAGCCAAAGATTACTGTTTTGTTTGCAACAGTCTTGTTTCTGTGTTTTTGATTAATGTTTCAACTAAGTTGGTGTGTAAATCAGTTACATTTTCTTCTCTAAGGGAAAATAAGATTAAAAACCTTGATAACAGAATACTTTATATTTATTATTAAAGAGAATAAATTCAATAGACTGAATCCAGAGTTATGTATTAAATAGATCTTCACAATGCAAATGTAATGTAGAAACACATTTCCTTCTCTTGTCACCAGTGATTGGTGTCGTAGTGGGGGAGATGGTGGACAGGAGCGATCTGGTGGCGGCACACGGTCCTCCCGCCGCTGCGCTCTCCCAGGACGTCCTGACTGTGTTTCAGTTCCACAGCTACATCTTGCAACATGAAGTGCAGGAGATGGAGACACACCTGCTGCATCTGGCCAGGGAGGGTGAGCAAAAGTGACAGCGACTCATAATGATCGTATCCTGCAGCGATCGCAACACTGATCAACTACCTTTCTGCCACTAAATCTCTCAGCTGCAGCTCAAGCAGAAGGATGAATGTGAATCAATCATTACAGATGCAATTATACAATATATACATTACTTCTTGTGTACTAAATTTCAACAAAAGAAATTGTTTGATTTATTATATAAAATAAAAATGTTTTATTTTTTTAGATTAGTTAAATCATATTTCACTTGTATTTTCTGTCTACAAGCACCCAAAACTGACTGACTTACAGTAAATAAGGTCTTTGTGCAACATGGTTTGGAAAATGCTTTGTGTAACAGGAAACTAATAGAAAATAGAAAGAGAGAACACACAAAAGCACTGCTGACACAAATTCAACACACTATTTTTTTTTTTTACAAACTGGAAATGCTGTTTTATTCTTTTATGTTTAAGCCTTTGACATGTGTCTGTGTCGTACTCAGATGAGTTTGCAGAGGCTCTGTACAGTGGGGATGATTCTCGCTGTCTAGCAGAGATGGAGGAGGTGCCTGTGTCAACCCTGTGGCCCAGAAACGGCACCCTGAGGGCCCTGGCCTCCCTGCTCACTGCAGAGGACCCTCAAGTCAACGAGGCTGCAGCCGACTACCTCTGTACTGGAGCGTCACGCAGCAACTTCAGGGCCAGAGTGAGTAGTGCGTGCGTGCGTGCGTGCGTGCGTGCGTGCGTGCGTGCGTGCGAACAACATTTTAAATAGTTTTGACAGATGCCGTAAGCAATGTTTTAATGTTTCTGTGTGGGTCCACAGGCAGTGGAGTGTTACACCCAGGCGCTGTCAGAGGCTGGAGGTCAGAGCCAGAGGGCGGCCTGTTCAGCTCTCAGCTGTCTGCAGGTTAGTGGCCTCTGACATCTTCTGCTGTTGTTATACTGTGAAGCTTTAGAGCGAGTTTAGGTCTCCATTTGTGTTCATTGAGGTTAAATGAAAGAAAAGAGAGGTCCATTGTTTTTCTAGTCAAAGAGTTGTAGGCCACTGTAATCATTCCTCCTCTTTTTACGGGCATTGAGATTTCTCCCTAGCGTGACTCTCAGAGAGTAAGAGACAGAGGATGCAAAAATGCATTCTAAAGTTCAGATGATCTCATGAAATAGTCAAATCAAGTTGTATCTTCCATAATTACTGTCTTTTTTCCCCTTTACTCTACTGGCATGTTAAGGTTTGTAGCCGGGACACAACACCAGCAATAAATCTACACCCAACTGCCAGGACCAAAATAACCACTTAATTTGGCTAATGATACTGTTTCACATTAGCCACAGCTGAACTTTAAAATGCTTTTTTGCACACAAGGACAGTCTGGATCAGAGGAACGATTACAGCAAACCATTATTCTTTCAATGAACACTACATGTTGCAAATACTAATTTAATATTCTATTAAAACCAACTTGAAACAAGATTTGTGCTCACTGGCTGAAATTGCATTTGCTATCAGTAAACAACAGGAAGTACTGGGATCTATAGTAGCTGTAGCAAAAATAATTCAATTAAGATGTTATTATTTTTTATTAGTACTTGATTTAAAATTTTTAAAATACTACTGGATCAGCATGTGTAACGTAGAGTGAGAGTATTTGTCAGGGCATGGTACAAAAATAATCAGTTTCTGATTTATCTTAAGTGCTATGATGGCTAAGAAGTTGTAATTTGACACTACCGTTATGATGATGTGAGCAACGACAGAGGAAAATCATTCTAAATGTGCCCCGTTTTCTGTCTTCTGTGTACTTTGTAAATAAGTCCCTCCTTCACAGAGCTGTTCTGTTTGTCTGTCTGTAGGCAGTAGAGAGTATCAGGGCGGTGGTAGCACTGTGTGATTCAGCTGATGAAGAGCTTCGCCACGTCGCCATAGAAACCCTGCTCACATTTGGTGAGTAACACATTTTAGAAATCAAATGCTGCTCAGCTTGATCTTTTGCTACACTTCTCCAAATCACTTTTATTTCTGAACTTCGATGATGATTTGTACCCTTCCTCGCTCAAGTTTGTGACCTAAAGCTGAAATGTTTTGATAACATTGCGATATTCTAAGCAGCAGGTTATGTGTCGTTTATAGATTACCCTTGTGTTTGTTGCAGGTGAGGAGGGCCGGCTGGCATACGAGCAGCTGGACACGGTGCCGGGGGAAATTATCCGCCTGGGCACGCGGCGAGGAAACGCCATCACCACTGCCTTCTGAGCCATCGTGCCACCGAAAAACTCAGCCCGACCTCCGAGGACAGCACTGCCCCTCAGCCTAACCCCACGCTGCACACCTCACAGGGCTGTTAATGACTGATCACTTTATTGATCTGCCTTTTTGGCACGGACTTAAGGATCTCCACACCGCCACATTAGATCACTGTTCTAACTGATACTGCCTCCTTAAAGGAACTAACACCAAACGAACTTAACCACAAAGACACACAACGTATACCCCTCCTGCACACACACTTACACACTTACGTCCCTCATCCCTCCGTCATCTTCACTTTCAGACACCCCCACACTCCCCACCCCTTCCTCTCCCTGCTTTCTGAGCCAGGCAGACCGGGCCATTTGCATTTAACTGGAGAGTATGAGTAGACACAAAGCCGCTGAAAGCTGCTCCAAATACTGTGGGAACTAGAATTCTAGCAGCGCATCTTCACATGTACACACCTCTGTCAACAAGCTATCCACCGCCGCACACCACACTCGCATCACTTACTCACTGATTAGTTATCATCTTGATTGTTACGGAGTTGGTTGTTTCACGCAGTATTCTAACTATGATCTTTGCATAATCACAGTTTATCACGTTTTAGTTGGTGGTTTTGCATTAACAAATGTTTTCTGGCGCTTTTGGACGATTTGCACTGTTGTAAGGCTTGTAAATATGGCATATTTTACACAGCCGGTGTAATATATGTGCTTGTATTTAAAATCTATTTTTAAGTTCTGTTTTCTAGTACGTTCCATTTTGAGTTTCAGGGATTCTTGTATGGTTGAAAGATTTGTGTTTTGTGGCAGGGAGGACCATTAATAAGTTGAGAATGGCCTCTGAAGAGGGAGTGATGTTGTGGTTTAAAAGCCTGAGTTTAACAGCTGTTTACAGTCTTGAACAGATTTTGACCTCAGCTATCTATCAGTGGAGGAAAAGGTTAAAAACACTGATGGGTACAGGAGAGACACGTCAGCATAGTGCCCAAGGTTCACTCACTCGGCAGTTTATATCTGAGTTTTCTCATACCTGCAGTTGAACAAGTGCAATTTTTCTGTACATACACGAGTCTTTTGCACGTAGCTGACATGAGAAGACATTTGATAAAGTCAGCTTTGACCATCTGAGCCTTGATATGGTTAAACAAGCGGGTTCCACAAATACACTCTTTTGTAAATGTATTTTTCCTAACAGGTACGGAGCCAGTCGAGGGCAATAAATTGGGTTTAGGATTGTGCACTTTCTCAATAACTGTACAGAGAAGAGGAGTATCCTTTGGGCTGAGTAAAGGTGTAGCCTCAGTTTTGGCTAACTGCACATTCATACAGTATGTGAGCTAATGGCAGGATTAGAAATTAGACTTTTCTTATGAAGTGTTCTGTTTGGCATGTCTTGGGTCCGTTTCATTTCCCTGCATCCTAACTGTAACGTAGGAAAACTGACCTAAGATAAGCACCTAATTCCAACTTTTCTCATTGTAACTTTACTACTGAGTCTTGTGCTAGTGCACGGCGACAAAACTCACGTACACATCTTATTTATTATTGACTCAAATTTAATTTGTGATTCTAATATTCTTTAAAGTTATACTGTAATAGTGCAGATGGCATTGTTATGTAAATTAATTGTATATGTATGTTTTATTTTTGGTCAGGTCTAATATTTGAAATATTGTTTGTCGTTTTAAAAAAGGCCTCTACGTTATCACCATGCAAATGATCTCATGCTTAACTTTAATTGGAGTTTATTTTGAATGAATTATTTTACATAAATTATTATTTTGGAGAAGATTAAGATTTGCTAATAGTATTATAGATTTCTTTACCCTAAAACGTCTCAAATGTAATAGGACATTATATATTAGAAATGTTACTTTATTACTTAGATTTACTGTAACCAAAGGAAAAAATTTATTTTAAAATGTGTCTTTTAATAAGAGCTCATAATTCATTAAGGAGAATGTATTTTCAACACATTTGCATTTTGGCCAGGAACTCAGACTTATCTTTAGAAGCACAACTTCAAAATAAGACAAACCCATAATATATGAATCTTATTTGGTTATAACTGCACAGTGCAAAAGCCATATTGATTAAAAACAAGTGGTAATATTTTTATGAAATGTATTTTTTCTTTTGTATTATAATCTGCAAATGTGTGACGTTACTAAGTTTAGTTTTTTTTCTATACATCTTTTTGCAAAACATGGTCCATATTTTGAGTAAGTTACTTTCATTTCTTCCATGATGTGAGTAGTATTACAGTATTTTGGTAAAGTATCGAATGCACCCACTCATTCCGTGTTTGTTCATTCTATTTTGGGGTAGCTGCTTTCTTTTTACAAATTTACAGTTGACCAGTTGGTCAAGTTGGTTTCTTATTCCTAATCACCGCAAACTACAAGTTGTCAAAATGTGCACATTTGGTACTCTTTGCAGAAATTGATCTTTATCCATCTCTGTGGTAAATCGCTTCCGTACTGATCCATTTTGTTGCACACTACTCTTTTTTTCCATTGTGGTTGGCAGTATTTCCTCTGCTTATCAAACGTCGCAATAAAGTTTATTTTTGAATAATTAAAACTACAAATGGGTGGAATTTATTTGACTTGGTCTTAAATGTCTGTCACGGCCAATGTTTATCATTGTGTTAAGCGTCGTCTTTGTGGATTTGATTTACATTTCAAATATTCTGAAGTTTATGTCACAAGTGGACTACAGGCACAGTAAATGCCACTTAACTGCACAGTAATGCTTTGGATTTTCCAGATGTCCAAATTGAAGGATACTATCTTATTTTAACTTTTCAGTGTCCAGATAATCATTTCAAACATTACATCTGCAATAAAAATATCAATCCATCCATTTCAAAGGACTTTGGAGGTGTCGTGTCTAGAGGTTGGAGATGGGACAATGGGATATCTATATTGTCAAAAAACTGGTTTAACCTTTAGCATTGAGTTGTATTTTATATACTTTGATAATCTGTAAAGTATCTAGTAATTACAACTAGCAAATAAATGTAATGGTTGACTTTTTCTCCATTACATTTATTTGAAATGGTCCATTTCCCTCCAAGGTAGAAGTATAAAGGCACTGAAAATGGAAATACACAAGTACAGTACTTAATTACTTTCCACCACTGCTTGTCTAATTACCTTCTCCTACAGTGTCAGTTTGGAGGAATATCACCTTTTAAATTATAACAGCACACGGCAACACAGTCCAATATTCACTTAGTTTTTCCTGATGGAAATAGCTCTCATAATTGCTAAAAGCTCAAATATGTTCAGCTAGTTTGAGTCTACCATTTGGTTCTTTGCAGTAGTGAACGGAGTTTTAGCTTTTATTAAACTCAGCTTCAGCCAAAAACAAGCAATGAGCAGTTAAGTTGAGGGTGAGCAGAGCCCTTCATATTAGAGATTATAGGCGCTTTAAGCAGTTGCTTCCGTTACTTTTTTTGTAACATCCAGAATCTGCACCCTGGAATCAAGCATATGGACAATAGTTACAGACCACATGGAAAAGCTTGAGGCGCATAAGTTTCTCTGCATGTGTATGGTGGGCACAGCCAGTCACTATTTCACTGAGCAACAAGATTTGTAGGCCTGAATCCCACTTAATGCAACACAAAGGCAAAACAACTTTTTAGAAAGTGTTTATTTACATACATTTTGTACACAACTATTCTATAACATTGCACAATTTTTCATGTTGTAAAACGCTTGAGGGCCGTGCTCTAAGCCACATACGCCAGTGAATGTAGCGCCGTTTTTTGGAACAAGAGAAAAATAAAATTTTAAAATCACAGCAAAACTTTTACTTCACATGTACAGGTATTAGTCGCATGGTTCGTTTTTCTCATCAGCTGCTGATTGACTAATTGCCTTTTCCAAATAATCTGATAAAATGCCATGTTGTCAGGTGACGGGTTGGTGGACATGCATGAGGGCGCACAGTGTACGTTACAGCCTGCGAGTAGCTGAATGACTGCAACAAATTCCCCCAGTACTCCGTGTGCCATAACAATAACAAAGGCTCAGTTCAAGTGTCACAGTAAGCCATGACTTACGGGAGCCATCATGACCGTACTTGGAATTCAGCCATTATTCATTTATTTGCACCTGTGCTTTTCATACTGTGACTTGTCAGTATCGGTGCTGCGAAAGAAAAAAGAAAAAAAATAAGGCCTATGTACTGTCTTAGTTTTGATCACATCTTCACTTCAACAAAAAAGGACAGACAAGTACAGCAAAAGCCAAAATAATTTACAGAATAACTGCCACTGTCTGCCCAAAGCTTAAAATTATAAAATTGCAGTGGTTTCAAAAATGAAGTACTTAAACGGTTACTTTGAACAGCCAATTTAAATCAAATGGATGGCCACTTGTTGCTGCCAGAACCTGCACAGCTCAAAGTGACACAGGAGCAGTTGGTTAATCTCGCTCTTCAGAGGGTCCAGCTTGTTCATGGTCCGAGGTCTCCTCTTCCTCTGCATCACTCCGACTGCAATCCAAATCTTCTTCCTCACTCTGATCTACTTTACTTTCATCGTCTTCGTACTCCTCATCCTCTACGTCAAGAGCGATATCCCTCATTTCCTCCAGATTGTCTGGGCTCTTCCCAGTCAGCCTCTAAACACACAGGCAGTATTTTAAGTTAACACACACACACACACAAGATAGGCGTTTCTAGTTTACTTAAATTACACTGATCCTTGTGATGGTGCCCATTTATCTGAACGTGACATTTATACACGAGTAAAAACAAGTTTAGCTCAAGCATGCAAATGTATGCAGCAAGACATGAATTCACCTCCATCAGTAGAGGACAATGTGATTAAAGTTAAGTTAGTTTGCAAAAAAGTGTCACATATCAGTGTTCTTACCTCAATCATATCAGCCATGTACTGCACGTGTTGTGCGAGCTCTTGCAGCTCTTCATTTTCACACTTGAGCTTTGTTATGTGTTCATCTTTGGCCTCAATGTCTTTATGCAACTGGTTAAAAAAAAAAAGAAGTTTATATTCAAAGAGGAAAACAAGTATGAAAGACAAGCTGGAAAGGGCAAAACAACCAAGCTTTGGTAAATTAAAACCACATCACACTACTACATCTTAATACAACACTGTAATTACCAATCATGTCAGAAATATGCCGGACTTTCAGATCTCCAATAATCCATTCTAAATAAGTACGGGTATGTTATTACAGGATTGGCGTCTCAATTGCTTTTTTTTTTAAAGGGTAAATAAAGACTTATTTCAATGAGTCCATTTAGGTGCAGTGTTACTTGGAAATTTAGTGCCAGCTGGACTGGAGCCAACTAAGGTCAACTGAGTGAATGGGAGCAGCTCAATTGACGGCTAAACATTAGCAGTCTCTTTGTGATTAACTCACCTTCTCATTCTCCTGTAGAACATTATACAAGGCCTTCCGACGCTCCTCGGCTACATCTTTCCAGTAGGTGGAAGGAGGCGTTTCTACAACAGCAACGTTAAATTTAAGATCAGGATGAATTCAAGCTAATTCATGTGGTAGATTTCACAATTTGTTGTGCATTGCTTGTGAATCCCTACTTACCTTTGACCATAAGTTCATATGCTTCAGTGGACATGCCATCTGTCAAACACTCAGTTTCCTCCGTTTGTGTGGACTTGACTTCTACCTTCACCCTCTTTGTACTTCTAGTTTGTTCTGCGCTCCACTGTTTTCGTTTAGGAATGACCTTTCCCATCTAAAAAGAGAAAGGGGCAATTTCTCTTAACTGTTTGAAAACAAACGGCTACAGATCTCGCTCTTTTGGAACAAGTCTATACAAAGAACTGATCAAACAGACAAAAACAGTCACCCAAATAATCAGACTTCCAGCAACAAGCCTACCTGAGCCGACCTTCCCAAATCTTTGTTGACCGCTGAGGGTTGGAGGACCTGCAGGCTTTGCCTGGGGGGTCCCATTGTCTTTTGAGATGGTGTAAAAAAGCTCTGGAAGAGGGAGATTACATTTTTACTTTAAGTAGTAAGTCAGATCTGAAAATGTAAACTAAGGCAAGATCCTAAACTAATCTTGAGAAACTCCAGACTGAATCACATGGGAAACTAACATGATCCGTGTTCTCATTCAACGCCCCTATTCATCGGGGCTTAGCTCACTTTGCACGCATTGCTTTAGTTACACTGTCACCATGGGAAAGGGCATAAGTGAAGTGGCTAAACAACAACACTGCCGCCATGTGCGACAGGCCCACAGGTGTGGGAACGGGGCGGTGCCCAAATTCTTTTAACAGCCGTGGGAAAGTTTCTCCTCGAGGCTCATTACACAGCAGCCAACAAGCTTGGTTGTTTAATGTTTAGCCACAGCTTCACAACACCGTTTCATGCCTATAAAAAGAGGATCTTTTGACAATTTTGCGCTGTGGAGGAGACTGAATGTCTGGAACTACTGGACATACAGCCATGTAAAAAAAAAACCTTTAGCTTTTGTATAAATTACAGGAGTTAACAGTTATGCTTATTGTTGAACATTGAAACTGTTGATTGTTAAAGTCTGACTTGATATCTTTAATTTGTTCTTTTTTTGTTTTATGTCTGCAATTGTTGTGTGGCCTGTATCGACAGGACACTTTTGAAAGATTTGTTAATCTCAACGAGTCCTTTCATCTTGGTTAGTTACATTTGATCAATCAAACCTTCAAGAAATAGGAAAACATTTAGTGTTGAAGGATGTAATCAGACCGCAACACGCATCTGTTTGGGGGGGTGCTGGTGCAAAATCTTCCACAGGTGTTCATTTTAGTCACATCATTTTCAAACTTAAATGATTCATTGAGACCTGGAACACGGTAGCATGTGCTTTTGATGAGCTTCTCCACCCCTTCAATTCCTTCCCTGTGTGATATAGCATCCACACCAACAATGGCAAGATAGCCTGATAATCTTACTTGTGGGAGACCTTTTGAACCTCAGCCCTAAACTTTATCAACTGCCGAGTTACAATACAGTTGGATAGACATTAATATAAAAAGGAACACGTTTCAAAACATAGTACAAGTTACTCACCTTTATATTCTCATTAGACCTCTGCTGGCCGTGTTTTAGCTTTCCACTGAAACTCATTTTTTTCCAAGACGCCTGGTGGGAAAATTAACATAACGTCACTACACAGTAAACAATTTGAGAACAACCAAAATAAGATTAATTTGACAGCTAATAGCTTGGTAAAATATTTTAAACGAGAATACGCTGATTGTTATACGCGTGTTTCTTAAAATGCGAACTCACTCGCTGTTAAGTGACTAATTTAACGTTAAATGCGTCGCGACCTCTGTACTTGTGGCACAAAAGGCCAACTGAGTCAGCTAATTCTAAAAATGAGCTAATTTAAGTCACCACGACTTCGGCTAGCACAAAGGTAGCTGTCGTCAGTATTACTTAATGGGCAGCAGGTGTGGGGAGAATTAAAGTAAGGCAAGGTTAAAGTAGATGAACATTAAATCGACTTACCGCTGACTTCTCGTACCTCGTTGTTAACTGCTTCCCTTTACTGAGGATCTCGCGCCAGGGGCTTAAATACGCCCACTCGGTCACGTGGTAAAGGAACCACTCACGAGGAAGAATTTTTTTTCGTGCTGTTGTTTTTTTTTTTCCTCGTGCGGTCACATGTCAACACACGTCACCTCTTTGTAGTTCGTAGTTGACTGTGCGGCCATTTTGGGGAGGCTGTGGTTCGACGAGCTTGTGTGTGTGCCGTTATTAGCTGCCCCAAAAAACACACAAAGAAACCAAACGGAAAAACGTTGGACGACACGCCGTTAAATATGGGCCCACCGGGAGACAGAACACGCCACACGTCGACTGAAAGAACGGAGGACTTCAGCTGGATTGTCGATTTATCTTGACATGGCATGCAGCAGGGCGAGTCGGAGGTTGTGACGACTGAAGAAAAGGAGAGAAAGAAAACAAGCGCAGCAAACACCTCGAAACTTCAGACGTGGGAAGGGGAGATTTTGTTTAGCTAACGTTTATTTCGCCGTTCAGCGTTTGTCGTTGGTTGGCTATTGATTCCCTGGCTGATCTTTGTCGATGTAACGTTAGTTGTCGACGAGACACGACTGAAGCAAATTATACCGAGCTAAAAATGCTGAGCACAAGCAAAACCAGTTAGTCAGTCAACCCCGCAAGTCTCTTGACTCTCACAGCACTGGCAGTCACATTGAAGCGGGCGAGAAAATGTAAACGCGTGGAAAGATGACTGTACGCTGACTAGCCAACCACACATAGGCCTCAATTAAGCCAATCAGTCAGAAGATAAGATGTAGCTATATTGTTGGTTCACTACTAGTTAGTGTTGGAAGTGAATGCCTAGATTAGCTTGCTAGCTCGCCTTAGCTAGTGTGCTAAAAATACGCCCACATCATGACTATCAGCAGTGGCAGCACCGCAGGCCGTGGGCCAAATGAGTGGCAGTAACAGTCGAGGAAATGTCAAGGTACTTTCGCAGTAGTCTTCGATGTTACCCGGTGCCAATATCTCCTGGCATCTGTATTTACCTGCCATGTTCGTCTGTAGCCCCAATCCGTCTGTAACACGCACATAACGCAGTCTCTACAGAGAAACAAACACAAAACGACAGCCATGGATGAGGGACTTTGAAATGACCCAAACAATAGAATATTTGTCTGCTTGCTAGTCTCTGTACTCCTCAAGATATATTGTCGGTATGGGCTTTTACAGTAGCAGCCGTTTCTGTTGATTTCAGTAACATTCACGGAAGAAAAGTTAGTCAAATTTGAATTGCTCTTTCATTTGAATCTCTGTTGTAATCCTTTGTCGATGGCAGGTTGACAATATAAGCAAATTTGGCTTAAAAGTCATGTCTTAAAACATGGATTTCTGAACCAGTAATAAGGAGATGTAGTCTTAGCTTGTTGATCATTCCCCTCCTCAACACTGCCCTTTTACAAAAATTAAAATGACTTAGTTTAGTTTCTGATTTGTTGACCTTTTCAGTTGGTAGTTAGTGGGTAATTCACAGATCTAGCCTAGAGTTGTTTGATGCGTTGTTTCTGCAAAGGGTAGCTAGCTCCATCCTTTAACGTATAAATACAAAAGTAGAGAGTGTAGCCAAAATATTCCACACGAGAGGAAGACACTACCATCAAAATCTAACCATGGGGGACCCAACTTCACGAAGAAATCAGACAAGAAATCGACTTCGAGCTCAACTTCGGAAGAAAAGGGAATCTTTGGCAGATCAGTTTGACTTCAAGATTTATATAGCCTTCGTTTTCAAAGAAAAGGTTTGTCAGTTAAATGGAAGAATACAGTCATTCTTGACACACTGTCAAACCACACTCCTGTCTCATACCGTAACATAATTTCTTCAGTGTTTATTACACATTTAAATGTCTTATTCAATCTTGTTCCTTTTATGACTAATGTGAAACGATGACTTAAAATTTGTTGTGTTACAGAAGAAGAAGTCTGCACTTTTTGAGGTAGCTGAAGTTGTGCCAGTGATGACCAACAATTATGAAGAAAACATCCTACGAGGTGTGCGTGATTCCAGCTACTCTCTCGAGAGTTCGATAGAGCTCCTGCAAAAAGATGTTGTGCAACTACACGCCCCCCGATACCAGTCAATGCGAAGGGTGAGTCGGTGCACCATCGTAGGTGGGGATAGCTTGAAGAAGACCAGTTGTGTTTAACGTTGTTCTTCCGTCCAATATTGCCGCAGGATGTGATAGGCTGCACGCAGGAGATGGACTTTATCCTTTGGCCACGCAACGACATTGAGAAGATTGTCTGTCTGCTGTTCTCCAGATGGAAGGGGGCCGACAATGAACCCTTCAGGCCTGTTCAGGTCAGAACGTGGCACCTCGTCAGATTACTCAGGCTATTAATGTTGGAGCCTGTTGCAATTTTATTCTGATTAGGGCTGCAACTAAGGATTATTTTCATCATCATCATCAATTAATATACCAATTACTTTCTAGATTAACTGATTGAGTTAATGAAATGTCAAAACTGTGAAAATAGTCACATTTTCCTAGAGTCCAACTGTCTTATTTGACTGATCAACAAGATTTTTCACTTTTAAGTAAAAATAACCTTTTTGTGCACGTTCCAATAACTCGATTTTCACAATGGCTCAAAACAAATTGGAATAATCAAATGATTTTGATATGTGCGTACCCCGCTCTACCCTAAATGTAACAATGTACGTCTTGGCTCACAAGTCTGTCCTCTAATTTACAGGCCAAGTTTGAATTTCATCATGGAGACTACGAGAAGCAGTGCTTGCATGCTTTGGGTCGTAAAGACAAGGCTGGAATGGTCATGAACAACCCAACTCAGTCTGTATTTCTCTTCATGGATAGACAGCACTTACAGGTGAGTCTGTCCACTGAAATTATGTTACTTATTTGCTCACCTGAAACCCGAGACAGCCTCCTAACACAGTTTATCATGAATGTTCTCTTGTCCACCCCTCTTGCAGACTCCTAAAACCAAGGCCACAGTTTTCAAGTTGTGCAGCCTCTGCCTATACTTGCCCCAGGACCAGCTGACCTGCTGGGGTGTGGGAGACATCGAGGATCACCTCCGCCCATACATGCCTGATTAAGGCTTCCTGCACCACTCAGCCACATAGGGAGAAGCCCTTCCCCTCCCTCCTGCCTAAGCCTTCAGAAGCAAATTGATGTACTCATCTCCACCCGTTTTCTTTTAAAAGATTTGAACTTGTGCTTGGATCTCCTTTTTTTTTTTTTTGTAACCTACTCGTTTTCCCCTCCCTGACCTGAAGCAGATTCACTTCCCATTCTTGTTTTTTTTTCTCACACTCCCAATGTTCCTCCTCTTCTCTCTGCCATTTTTGGATTGGTTCCCCTGTTTTTATTTTATTTTACTCCCTCTTCATTCCCTCCTACTCACTCATCCATTTTTTGTTTATTTGAACCTGCACGAACATTGATTTTGAGTGGTTGGTTGTTCTCTTGGAGCCGCACTGTCAACAGCACCGGTCATTGAAGGAACTCTTTATGTTGCATCAAAACAGGAACAAACAATACACAGGTCTTCACGGTGGTTCTCAGATGGACGTGTTTTATATCCTTGTTGTCATAAGAAAGGATTGTTAAAGCTTGTTTGTAATGTGAATGGGGTTTCTAGAACAACTTTACACAATCTTTTGACCAAGGACAGGTGTGAATAGGCGTTAAAACACCTGTATAAGGAAGGAAAACAAGATGAACAATATTTGTCAAATCATATGGTGTAGGTATTGCTTCTTATAAACCGCCTTAGTTTTTTTTTTTTTGCTGGACTTTTAAAAATGTTTTGGTGTCATTTGCTTTCCTCTGAAACATGCTAGGCAGGCCTTTGCTAAAATCTTGAGTGACTTGAAAGGCATTGTACACAAAGTTGAGACATGTTGGTTAGATGTTGAAGGTCATCGTCGCCGTTCATGCACCATTCATTTAAGCTACTGAAAACTGATGTTTTATGTTTTGTTTTATTTGGGATGTGGGTTGGTGAGAACCTGAAATGGTGACACTTAATGTTTAACATACCTAACAAAAGTTGCTGAAAGCTAACAGATTTGTTTTAATTTGACCTACTAAAATTAAGATAATTCGCTGCCATGCTCATCAAATTAAAATTGGGTTCTGCTGGCTTGCTTGTCAAAGAATATGAAGTACATAGTACATATAATTTTGCTCCTTGTTGATTCAGTGTGTTCATTTGAAAAGGTATAAGGTGTGTAACTTCTGGGTTTTTTCTGTTGATTCTCAAATCAATACTGCTGAGCATATCCCAATACAATGCAAATTCTGAAAGCATAAGTCTTGTCTATTTGTTTTATTGCATGTGCATGAAACAGTACCGTTGATACAATATAGTTAGTTCAGGACTGACTCCCGATCATACAGCTGTTGATGGCAAATATGTAACACCAGTCATTAATTAACCAGCTGTGAGAAGGATTTTTAGCACCGTTCACTACGTTTTTGTACAGTCAGTGGTTTTGCAAACTATTTACAGGTAGATGTTAGTTTACATCTTCACTCAGTTACATGATATGTGATTTACAGACGGGCACGGAGGGGAGACAGTTTAGCTGCTGCCAAGGTGTTTAGTGTGTCTTCCTTGTGCTATGAGCTTCCCTGTGGCCTTGCTGGTGAGGTCTACGGTGGCAAACGCCAGCGTCCGTCCTTGCTTCAGAACCTGAGCAGTGATCAGTACGTCCTCTCCCATCTTGGCAGCATTCATGTATCTGTAAGACATTGACATTTGTCTCCAGTCATTTGTAGTTTTGAAGTTAATTTTCAATCTGACCTGGTTAACACACTGAAGGTCAAGGCCTGAAGTCAGGCTGGTAGGTGGAGGACACTGAGATCATGTCCTCTGTATTTTTCAGGGGCATTTAGGGTTTTTAGGAAAATGGGATGAGTTGGTATTTCAAATGCTGATGTTAGTATTTTTAGACTATGTTCACATTTGACCACTTTTATGCAAACAATCAAAATTGAATGAAATGCCGATATTTTCTTTTCTGTAACATCAGTATTTTTTAAATCCTAACTACAGCCCCCACACCTGCAATGTATTTTTAAACCTTCAATTAAAATGACAAGAGTGATTCGGAGGAAATATAAGATTAGAGCAAGTAGTCTTCAAGCTGGGTGCTGCAAGTCTCAGGTCCATGTTTCAGCAATCTGAAGGTTCATTTCACACATTTCACAACACAGTGCGTTGGATGCGAGTTAAGAACCAATGGTTCGGTGGGGAATAAACCTGAGCTTTTTCAGGTTTGCACCGTTCATGGACTTACGTTATGTTCATATCCACACTGACTCCTGGTGATCCCTTCTCGCTGTACATGATGGCCACTGTGGAGATGACGTCGACTAGGGTGGCTGTCAACCCGCCGTGTAGCGTCCCTCCACGGTTGGTGTGCTCCTCTTCAACCCGCATCTCACACACCACCTTACCTGGGCTGGCCGACAAAACGTCCACCTGTGGAAAAACACATAGCTATGTTGTCACATAGACGGACATTATGGAGCCAGGTAAACTGTTGAGTTAACGTGCAGACCGTCCTCACAGTCACAGAAATATATCTTAAAACGGTCAAGAAATGCCACAGAATGTGTATCTTTACCTTTCTCAAGACTCTGTCAAAGCCTGGATTATCTACCATTGCTCTCATTATTTGTTTTATCGAATTTAAAGACAGAGAAACCATATTTAATGCTAATAAATTCAGCCAATGTCAATCTTTTCTGTTAACTTCGTACTGTTGCGTTCAATAAATCGTCCGGGCGAAACTTACTGTTATTTACTGCTAAACTGCTAGCAAAAGAAAAGTAAACCGCACCACAATAATATACATGATATATATGTGGTGATAGTCATTATTACGGAAGCCAAAAACTACGGAATCCGAGATTTGTTCACTTTAAATTATACAAAGTAAAACACAAAGTGCAGCGCTGGTAGTTGTTGAAGTTACAAAATTCACCCGGAAGCCTTTTACTGGTACACCTGACATAGCTTGCGAGGAAAAAGCATCACGGAATGATGTTTGTATTTAACTCTACTTTTCTTGTATACCTTTATAAGTAAAACCAGCGGCCAGAAAAGATGGCTTCTGCATCGGACTCGGACAAACCGTCAGTTTCTAACGTGGAAGAAAACAGACCTCGGCTTTGCGACGAGTTTGCTTCAATAACCGGAACCGACAGCGCCGTGGCTCAGTGCTACCTGGCTGACAATGGTTGGGAGATGGAGGTACGGTAGCTAACGTTAATGCCAACTGGGGCCTCTCAGATGTGACTAGCTGGGTTACCTTTGCAGCTGTATGCAGGATGCTACAGCTGGTGGTCAATATGCCACATTTCCTATTCCAATTCAACACTGCTGCAGCTTATTTTACTGATTAGTCAGCCTCTAATACAAAAACAAATGCTAATAAATGTTTAAAAGTGTCTTATGGATGGCACGGAAATCTTCAAGCAGTTGTCCTCGATTAACCTTACCCATTACTTGTTTTACAGAGAGCTTTGAACTCGTTCTTTGAGGCTGACATGGAGAAAATATTTGAAGTAGAAGATTTTCCAGACACTGAGGCCAGCCCCAAAACAAAGAGGCAGAAGGCTGAGGAAAAACCTCCAGGAGACTGGTAAGTCTGCTGTCCAAGTTCTCACCGTTACTGTGTGGGATGACTCTTTCCAACATCTAACAACTCCTAATTATTAACAGTGTCTGAACGTTTCCCAGTATAGATTTGACTGAAGACAGTCCAGCGTCCACATGCAAACCCTCAGAAGAAGATGACAATAAACTGTCTCTGATCTCCTGGAACGTGGATGGACTCGATACAGACAACCTTGGAGAGCGCGCCAGAGGCCTGTGCTCCTACTTAGTCTTGTAAGCTTGTGTTTGTACACTGTTACTCTTTGGTGGCATCACTTGATATTTTCTTTGTGGTGGGGGAATCGAACTTTTTTTAATTAAACTGCGGATATCAGAGATCAGCTGCCCCCAGAGATACAATGTGTAGCTCAACGATGCAGAGGTCACATTTTGGACAGCCTCCCCCAGGTCATTGAGCAGGAGGAAGGTAGTATTTCATCTTCATGAATCTTCCCTTCATGTAGATACACTCCTGACGTGGTGTTCCTACAGGAGCTCATTCCACCTTACGTCCAGTACTTGAAGAAGCGCGCTGTCAGCTACCTCATCATTGAAGGTACTGTATGCTCAATTGGCCTTTTTCACAAAACGCCTTTTGACATGTCACAGTAGGAAACGCCCAGGCGTAAATAATGAAATGAGTGAAAGCTGAATTCCATTTAGCAATAGAGCCATTGTTAATGCTATTTGCAACACCTGTGCTTTTCCTGGCAAAAATCAAAATGTCTGCTGTGTATGATGTAGGCATTTTTACTGGACATTTGTCTACACTGGTGTTGTAGCGCACTCTATGATTTAACTTTTTTTTAAAGTGTATTATTTCATATATAACTATCCCTACTCTTAACTTGTTGTTAACTTGACCAGGTGGTGAAGATGGTTACTTTACTGGGATGATGCTGAAGAAGTCACGAGTAAAATTCAGGGAGAGCCAGATAGTAACGTACCCCACCACTCAAATGATGAGGAACCTGCTTGTAGCCCAGGTTCGTGCGCAGATAGTTGTCCAAACGCTCATTGTCATGTGCTTCGATTCAGCTCACCTTCGCTGACTTGAAATTTGTCTTTTGAAATCAGGTGACTTTCAAAGGCCAGAAGCTGTGTCTGATGACGTCCCACCTGGAGAGCTGTAAAGGCCAAGCGCAGGAACGGATGAAACAGCTGCGAGTGGCGATGGAGAGGATGAGAGAGGCACCCGACGATGTCACCGTCCTGTTTGGAGGGGACACGAACCTGAGGGACACGGAGGTCAGTCGTTGTGTCCCCCCCACCCCCCACCCCCCACCCCCCCATACATGTAATGATGCAGTGCACCTCTCAAGTACTTATTGCCCTGGGCTCCATTTCAGGTGGCCAAGGTGGGTCTGCCCCCCAGTGTCTGTGATGTGTGGGAGCGACTGGGAAAGCAGGAGCACTGCCGCTACACGTGGGACACCAAAGCCAACAGCAACAAGTCTGTTCCTTACGTCAGCCGCTGCCGCTTCGACCGGGTCTACTTCCGCCCGGCTACCAAGGACGGCGTCCCACGCCTGGACCCTGACCACATGGCCGTGATCGGACTGGAGAAGCTGGACTGTGGACGCTACACCAGCGATCACTGGGGAATCTACTGTAGCTTCTCCGCTGCTTAGAAATGCACAAAACAACCGGAAACACACCAGTTAAAGCTTTTGTTTTTGTTCAGCCAGCTTCTTCTGTGTGTTTACTGGGTCCAGACCACAGTAACGTTTTCTTTGCGAAAGAACATGTTCTGACCTAATCTGAAGTTGGTTACCTGTACAATTTTTATATCTTGATTCTATTAGTTTTATCCCCTGATGTGTCTATTTTTGGAGTCTCTGCTCAAAATAGCTAGATGAAAGTTGAAAGCACCAATAAACGCTGAAATATTAAAGTTTGCAGTGTTTTGAAATTTATTTGACAGTTGAGGCTCAAAGTTGACAGAACAATCTCACCAGAAGGTTCATTGGTAGCTGCTCTGGAGATTTATCAAATCACAGAATCTTCCTCCTCAGCAGATGGAACAATTGGAAATGTTCAAATTTCCATTTTCTTCTGAGAACCTCGCGCTCATGTTGGATCAAACGTTTCAGTGTTTGAAAATTCACTCTTAATCTTGGAAAGTCATGAGATTGTTCTGTCAACATTTTATAGACGTTTCCAGATAGTCTGTATTTCAAAATAAAGCCAGTTGTATCTACTGTCACACTAAAGGAACAATTGGGAATTATAAGAACTGGTAATAACTACACTACACTGCAATATATAAAAAAGTAGTATTTCTTGAGAAACGGGCAGCATTGTGTATGTAGTATGGGAACCTGGCCACTAGGGGGGGACTGCAGAGTTGATTTCCAATTGTTTAAAAACTGATTTTTCCTTATGACAGTCCAGGGTTCAGTATTTACACACAAAAAAATAAGATCAGTCTCACTTCAAATTCAAATTGATCAGGGTGAACCTGTTAATGCATCTGGTGCTGATTTCACCCACTGAAACCTTTTTTTCACTCCATTGCAGTACACAAATGGGCATACAGCCATCCTTAATTTCCAGCGAAGTTACTATTACCACTTAAATTGATCACATTTCTTTTTAATTAGTGCAATTTTTCACAGCAAAATAAAGTAAATTAAACAGACACAAAACATACATATTAGACAGAAGTGACCAGTTCAGTGGTGGCAGATTTGACTGATAGAAAGTTATCTCATTAGAGACTAAAACCCACGCAATCGTCATAAAATATCTTCTTTAAGTTTTCAAATAGGAGGAGTTAAACTGAAGTTGTATATGAGTTTAAATATCAATATAATTTAATATTTTTGGGGGGGATAGTATGGACACTGTTACATTAAATGTTAAACGTCTTCACATATATGAACAGATGTAAACTTTTAAGTCTTTTATCACAGAGCTATGGCCAAATAATTTGAAAGGGAATGAGTTTCAACCTAGTGCTTTTGTGTTTTGTTTGTTTGGGAGTTGTCAGTCATTGCATGTCATGCTGAGCCCTGTCAAACTAACCAGAGGCCAATTTATTAATAAAGCTTAATGGAGTGCAGCCCTTAAAAATGTTACACCTGTTTCACCTGCTCTGTCATGTAAAATGTCTGTTGTGAAAAAGGTTTTGTTAGGATGATACTGTATGTCATGATTTAATAGCATCTATATTCTACATTATGACTGTAGGCTTCACTTCTGCCCCAAACCAGATGTAACCTCCTCTTCACGATCTCTGCCAACACACTGTCAAGACGTCTCCCTCACCTCTCTCTGTAATGCACCCTTCAAATCTGAGAGTGTCTTTCCATGTTTGCTCGGCGAGCGCAGTCACACAGAGCGAAGGAGAGCTGACCTTAGGAGAGGACACAGATGTGACTCTTCCCTGGGAGCAGATGTCATCAGAACAGGCCTCCCTCCCCCCTTTGTTCCCCGCTCACTGGTTCCTGATTAGCAAGGTCGCATGAACCAGGTCTGTTCAGCTCTAATGAGTTCACCCAGCCTAAAAAGTTCAGAATGACCGATTGGCTTTTTTTGCAAATTAAGAACTGCACCGTTTGAAAGATCCTGTCTTCATATGAACCTGCAAAAAAGAAATGACCAGAGGTCTTGATGTCTTGTTTTGTCCCACTAAAAGTCCAAAACACAAAGATATCCAGTTCACATTCACATTCGACAAACAATGGCAGCAGATACTAACATTTCAGTAGCTGGAACCAGACCAGTCAAAAATGATTTAAGCGGTTAATCACAATTATTAAAATATATATGTTTTCTGTCAATCTAATAATTGTTTCAGTCGTAGTTTTTAAGTTCAGTTGAAGTGGTAGACATTTTTGTTTTGATAGACCAGAATATTGTAATGCAATTAACTACATACAAACATCATGAAAACAGATTTGGGATCAGATTGTATGACCAGGGACAAAAGAAATAAATTGATAAAAAATATTTTTTTGATAGATTTTAACTGTTGGCTTTATAGCCAAACATAACACCAAAGGAGTTCTTGGTGTCGATGAGCAGCAACACATTGTCAGAAATCTGAGTTAAACTGTTTCCCATGGTCCTCCAGAGGTGCACTGTTTACTGAGCAGTCTCCCACTACAGCTTAGAGGGGAACGGAAGCAGGTCAGAGATGGTACAGATGGAGGCAACAGCTGTCCGGGCCAAGAAAGTGGTCATGTGATTTATCCGTCTGCCTTGAGCAGGATCCCTCCTCCACAAATCCATAAACACCCCTCTGGAAGGCTGCATGGACGTTTTCCAAGATCATTTCACTCACCCTGTTTTTTCCCCCTTTTATAATTTCATTCTGGGATGTGGGTGTTTTTTTTTTAAAAAGCACCAACAGCCTCATAGATGTATTTTTGGAGTTTTCCTCCAAAAGCGTAGCCCTCAGTGAGAACTAGGGCTTTCATTTGAGGCCCCGTCAAAATGAATGTTCTTGGTTTTGTGCGGACGTATTCATGTGCCGGCGGGGAGGCTCTGGGATGAGGTTTGTCCTTTGAGGCAGGGTTGGACGATGATGGATCGGACACAGATCTGACCTGAGCCCGGGTTGTGTGAAGAGCAGCAGACGAATCTGTGCTGCAGCTCCTGGTAACAGACGGAGCGATAAAATGCAAAAGGAGTCCGGCTTGATTGATAGACTGTGGCTGGGTTTTTGTGTTTGTGTTGTATTGAGGGTGTGAGCAGATGGCGGTGGGCAACTTCTCCACTGTATGCTTGTACAAGCAGAATCTAGCTGGACCATGTCTGTCAGACTCTGTCCACGCAAACACCCCCCCACCCCCTTGTACTGATAGCTTGTCACAGGCAAGGCAAGGGCAAGCGTAAGTGGTGCTCCACTCTGGATCACCACCGCCACATCCATCACTACTTCACTTCAAAATCGCTGTGACAAACTGCCCCAGAAGCCAGCATTATTTCTGGCCGTACAGTGCCGCTGCCCTGCTTCTGCTGCATATTTGAGGACTGACAGTTATTTAGAGGTTTGCAAGATAAGGGGAAACCTTATACGAGAACATTTTGTCTTCCATCACTCTCAAAGGGTCGGAGATGAAGCCAGGTAATGTGTAGGGACTCATGCTAAGGATTTTGGGGTGAGATTATTATGTGGGGGAGGGGCCGCTCAACAAAGTTAGGAATTGAATCAGCAGCGGAAGCTTTTCAAAACATTTCCACTGTTACCAGTTACTTTAGGCTGCTCTTTCCCTCTCAAATAACAAAGGTTGACATAAAGTTTAGTAAAGACAAACAAGGACAGGGGTTCACTCAGGATTACGTAAGGTATCCTGAGCTGTAAAATATTAAACAAAAAGAGGAGTGGACTAGACAAGAGTGTACATTTCCTGGCAGAGTTAGATGGGAAGACTGATACCACTCGAAATCTGTGACATAAAGCAAATAAGTCAATTTCCCAGAAAGTCAAACTATTCCTTTAAGATCAGGTTTGATTAACATTTATTACTGGAGTTATCTGCAAAGAGTAAATACTTTAATAATATGAATAGAATATTTATTAATCCTTAAGTTTTCAAAATATATGTAATACAAAAGTAAAACAGAACAGTTTGTAACAAAGTCAGACAGGTTTTATTTTCTCATAAATAACACTGAACAAGCATCGTACAGCGATAAATATCAATCATTATACACTGTAAAATTCTCTGTATTACAAAATACAGCATATGTGTAATGCACTTGATACAGATGGGAAGTATTGCATTTCATAGCACCAAACGAGACCCTTAACTTGACCCTTTAAATTAATGATATCACGCTGTACATTTTGTTAACAGTTCAGCTGTGCAGTTACATCCCAGAATCAGGTCTTGTGTGGGTGTCTATGAAATATACTTCCCTTAGGAATCAGTTGTTGCATAACTATATCTAAGTTAAGTAGAGCCCACCTAGGAAGAACCAAAGCCTTTGCTGTAAAACTGCTAATTTTTCCACAATCTCAACATTTCAAAATCCCAGTTGAGAGACTAAAATGTTATGAAGTGTGTCTACGAAGGCCAAACAAGTTTCATGTATTTGAGTTTTGCATTAAACATGGTACAACATCCACTTCTTTTCCACTTCTGAGCAGAACAGCTTAATCCAATCACACTTCGTTTGGAGGACAGGGACACTTCTTAAATAATGTCACTGCTGTCAGGTGGAAAGACGTCCCACTGTATTTACAACGTTTTCTCATCAACAACAGAGAAAAACAAGTTTCCACAGCTTTAAAAAGTGAGAAAGTGAGAGCGGTGAGCAGTTTTGATCAATCTCTCTCTCTCTCTCTCTCTCTGCGTAAACTTTCAATTAAAAGGAAGAAACCGGAAAAATTGCCTGGGTTGGATTCAGAGCATTTTTATGTGACAGGAGTGAGAGGCTAATCGCTGAACACCAACGAGCCATCAGTAGGTTTAGGAACGCTCCAAAGAAGGTGCTGAACAAGCCGTTCTGATCTCAGATGTTCGTGGGTCTCTTCCACACTATTGGCAGCGCGGACATGTCCGTCAGAGGCAGCGGGAGGTAACAGGCAGGTTGAACACTGATACAAACCTGGGAATATTGATACTCAACCTTATAGTGGAAAATGGATCGACTAACAACTCGGATGCAGTTTTTTGTTCGCTTTTAAAAAAGGAAAATAAATGTTTACGATCAGATCTTTAACACTGGAAGTAAACACTTATTCCCAACACTTGCCTTACGATCTTATTGGTAGGACTTTTATCATATATCTTTTTCGCTTTCAAACATTATTGCTAAAATTCAGACAGGAAGGGGCCCTTTCAACCAACATTTAGCATGAAAAATAACTACAGCTTTTCAGAGGACTGACATGCATGGAATGTGTTGGGGCGACCATAAAATCTGGCTTCGACAAAAACAAACAAACAAAAAAGGAAATTGTGCCAGCTTTCCAAGCCAGCTTTTGTGAACAAATACAGGGAAATAAAGATGGATTTTTCATATAAGAGCCCTTATTATTCCTCAATCAGACTTTGTCTGAGGAGCAGCATCACAATAATACATGTAAAAATAAAAAGTATCATCACATTCATCACTTAGTGTCCATGTTGTGTTTGATTGTCGGCTTCTGAGACACATCCGTTTCAACTCTTGACCACCAAACCCCATCCCAGTTTAAATTATGTGTGTGAAAATAATATTTGTCTGTTGTAGTGGAATGTGCAAAAGAACCTACGGCATAAAAACGTTGTTGTATTATTGAGAGCTAAGACACAAATACAACACAGATCATTTCTATAATTACCGGCAACATTAAGTTAAAACAATGTATTAAGTCATAGGTGACGTGTCGCCTCAGCTCAGGTGGGCCCAGTGTCATGGCGTCTGTTAGCTTAATCAAATTATGTCACATAAAAAATAACAGCCTCATTATCTCATCTAGCTTACTCGTCTATAATTAAGTAAAACCTTAAATAAACACAGACGTGGGTTTGTGTTATTTTGTATATGTGAGAGCATTTCTGATTAGTTTGGTTTCAGCACTGAAATATGACATTCATGCCATTTTTGTCACCCTTCTTCGTATTGCACAGAATTGTCAAAATTACCATCTTAAGCATAAACAATATAACAATCCTAATGGATAATCTCACTTCTCAATACAAATGTAAAAACAAACAAAACTAAAAGTGAAATCCAACCAAAATGACTAAACATTTACAGTAAAGCTCGACATCTCGGCTTCAGTTCAGCGTGGGAATCTTCCTGTAGCAGAACGCGTGGCTGTGCTGCCGGGGAGCTGATCGCGCTGCACTTCAACTTTCCTGGCAGAAACATTCCTGAGTTTCCTGCTGTGAAATCTGCTCTACTCTCCTGCTGCGCTTATCAAAACCGCAGAAGTGCCAAAATGCTCTCCGGGTAGACAAGGCCAATTCGGCTGATGTGGCCGTAAGCCAGCAGAAATCACACAGTCGGAGAGGCCGGTAACGCTCAGTGAGAGCTTTTCCCCCCTCTCTCGCTCTGTAGTTCAAAAATAAGACACTTGAACACAAATGAACTGGAGTAAAAAGCCAAATCTTTTCAAAATATAAAAAATGCCCTTATTGTTTGTAATGTGACTAAGCACTGCTTGTAGACAAATAATAAAATGTCAGAAAACAAAAACAGTAGATGCAGTATGAAAGACAGGTGCATAGGTTGGCAATCTTTCGACAGTGAAATGGAATAACAGTTCCTTGGTTCTCTAGAAAGCTCCAGATTGCACATTCATAGTGTTAGCAGGCAGTTGATGCCTAGCTATTCTTTTTTTACTCATTCAGCCACCTATTTCTAAACATCATCATTTCATTGACATCTCCTGTAACAAAGTAAATGTTAAGAAGTACCTAAATGAAAAAGAATGGAAGAAAATCCCCAGATGATGTACCACAAATCATATTCCATCAGCACCGTTTCTTCAAAAGGTGCCTGGTCCCACACTTCTTAAAACACCAAACCGACTAAAAACGTAGGGTTTCCTCGCAGGCGTGGTCACAATATGATGTTGAAAACTACATACCATGCCACCAACACGTTTCCGACACGTCTAAACTCAGCGGGTTCTCCTAACATCTGTAGTCTTACAATTGGGTGACGAAGTCGTACGAGCTGCCGCCTCGTGTGTCGATATGCGGTCACACCACATTAATGCAGTTTCCGCCACCGGCCGCCGCCCTCTTGCTGCAGTAGCTGAAGCTGCTGTGATTGGTGGAGGAGCCGTTCATGTGTGACGACTTCAGCTCCATCTGGCAGGCGGCGATGGCTGCGTTGAGCTCTACCTGAGCCCGGTGCACGACGTAGAACATCAGGCCGATGCTGATGACGATCTGCAGTGGACAGAGGAGGAAGGCGTGATGTGGCGTTCACTGCAATCAACGCAGTCATTTGTAGTCATGCAAGGCTTTTATGTTTGTTGTGGTGGAACTGAACTCCATTATATTCTGAGGCGTGTCTGTCAAATGTCTGCTCTCATAATAAAAAGGTATCCAATTTGATACACCTACATACAAAATGTATTTCAGTGCATTACAACAACCACAAACTCTTGTCTCCAAAACTACCTTGGTGTTCAGCACAGTCAACACTTATTTGTGACCTGACAGACCAAGCAGCTGTTAAATTAATCAAACATCTTAGGAAAAACTGCCTGTATAGAGTTAAGAAGCTAGATTGCTACTTAGTAAGTCACTAACTAGACATCCGGGACAGATGTTGGAAGGTAGAGATGCATTGATCCGACTTTTCTCCAAATCTGATAATACTGACACCAAAGGATCTGATACCAATGCTCTCTTATTCCTAAATATAAAATCTGTATATGACACTGCCTCAAACTCAACGCAATAATTTAAATTTAAAGCATAGTTTTAGTTTTATAAAATACAAGTATTCTTTTTCTTGCCAAGAGTTAGATGGAAAGATCCAAAACCACACCAAAGTGTAAAAACTACAATTTGCTGTTTTATGGGTTTTAGGAGTTATCTGCCCAGACTATTCATTGGTTGGGTTGCCAGGCAACCAGTGAACACTCCAGGAAGTTTCCATTTTTTCCCACTGTTCCCATAAGAATATTTTCCAAAATGTCAAACTATTCCCTAAATAGTTTTGGTTGTACAGATCTGTTCAGATCTGCATGAAACACTCATACATACTTAATCTTAAACGGACCCTTGACATCTGACCCCTGTGAAACAGCCAAATGCTGCGCTCAGAAACAACCCCTGAGCCTCGAGCACCTGTCAGGATGAAAAGAAGCTGAACAGGTGTTGGAGATGTGGTGATGACTTCAGGTGACCTTTGGGTGAGCTTAACCGAATTGTGGCATATTTTGCATATCCACATAAAGCTCTGAATTTCTACTCTAATAATGTAACTAAAGACTCAATGGAGAGGCAGATGTCTTTAGTACTAGGATATGGTTTGACTGGCTTGACAGATAAGAGAATCTCTGAATATAAGGGAGGGGAAAAAGTAGGTACAATCGACCAACAAAACATCTCATTTAAATTTGAGCATGTGGTCGAGGGCTATGTCACTTTACTATTCTCAACAAGCATCGCAGCTGCATCACTTCTGCTAAATGTTGTTCCCAGAAAGGAGGGACAGGTGTTTTCACCAGCAGTGTCATCATTATCAGTGCTACGGTTACAACTCGGTGTTTAACAGCGGGTACTGTAACTCTGGAGCTGCATTTCTCAGAACGAGCCGTCTCTTGTGTCTGTGTGATAAGAGCCCTGTTGAGCCGTTTCAAGGAAAAGCAGGCTTTTCCTGATGCCATTTCAGTTGCTTGGTGAAGTAAATAATGTACCTGGTCAATCAGCATGTCAAATATTTGCCACGTAGGCTAGCTCACACAGCATATGTACAGGATCATTTCAGGACATTTAGGAATGAATATCTTCACACTTAACGCATTATCACCGTCAGCTCACCTGCAGGATAAACACGAAGTAGCCGCTGACGCTCTGCTCAGCGATGACATCCTCCATGGTGCGAAGCGTGGTGCCCAGGTAGGAGTTGAGAAGCTGAGTGGGCAACAGACCCACAGAGGAGGCCACCAGGTAGTTTGGCAAGGACACGTCCGTGATCTTAAAATGGAGAAACATCTTACAAACTTTACATAATCAAAAAAAGATTGAATACATTTCAGTCAAAAAGTCAACATAAATCTTCTATGATGACTTCCTATATCTGCATCGCCGTTTCATCTGAATGAAATGATGAATTTGCTTGTGGAATACGAAAGTTAAATGACCCTTGCTTTTTCAATTTTATGAAAAAGTTAAAAATAAAATACACAAAAAGATCACATGCTGCAATGTCCTTTTTGATAAAAGCTGCTGCAAATGTATTCATTTTGAGCAACGATAACAAAAAAACAACTGCACAATCCTGGTTGGGCTGGTGAATGGATTATATGTCATCACACGTCCCACGGTCTCATTTCATATCTCATTGCAACCATATATATATATTAATAAAAACAAGTGTCTGCATCGCTGTCACCCTTGATCCCTTGATTAAGTGATGACATAAGACGATGTCTGTCTGTGCCGGGTGTGTGAGGATGTGACCTTGGCACCGTGTACCCTGTGACTACACTGTGGCTGACAGCAGTGTGTCGGGGGCTGTGGCGTGTTGCTGCAAGACGCTGCCTGTGCCAAAATGTTATCAGGGCTGGAAAACATTTATGCTAGATACAGCCCAAGTGTCTCCTCGCAGTGCCAGATAGTAAACCCTCTCCTGTTATCACCCTACACACTGACAACAGCCTGGCTTTCACTTCGTAGGACACTATTAAAACCTGGTTAATCAAGCTAATGTTGTTATCAAGCGGTTTTTGCTCTTTTATTATGTTTAGTCTGGCATGTTTTCATCAGTACAATAATGTAGCAGGCCTTTCTCCTTGAAATATTAGCACTGATGTGTCCGCACAATGTGTCAACACAGTCAAAACGCCTTCGGCTGATCGCTGAGACATGACATGTGAGAGCTGCAGAAGAAGAAAAGGCACTCTCTTTCTCTCAGACATCATGCCCGAGTTGTGAAGCACATGTCCTCTGAAGTCTCTTCCCACCCCGGCATCTAGCAGCTGTCTTATATACGACCATGGAAGGGCTAGTCGTCGGTATTTTTATCACCGCGCAGAGAATTCCCACTGAACCTCCTACTTGCCTCTGCAAGCCTGTGTATCAAGATAATCTGCAAATTCAAGTGAAAAAACACCACATGACCTGATTTACTCAGAGCAGCAGCTATGCAGGTCTGAGTTTGTGCTCATAAACAAAACAGGAAGTAGGGTATGTTGATGGCGTAGTAAATTTCAAGATTGCTTCTATCTGCTTTTATCTAGAAGCCCGCAAGGTTTACCCTTTGTAACAAAGGGTGAAGCACAGGGTGCAATTAAAGGCTGCGCAAACATGTTTGCCTGTAGTTCGGGTCCTACAAATCACACAATAAATTCCCCAATTGCTTCATCAGCTCATTATGACAGCAGAGGGATGGATCCAGGCCAAAGAGCACTGTTAATGGTTATAATGCTGTAATAAAATACACGTGGAGACTTGACCAGGACCACTTCGTCCGCAAAGGATTCAAACATTTTTCAAGCGCCGTGCCACTGTTTTGCTAACTGCTGCAGTCTTTGTGTCGTTTTAGGTTACCTGCTATAATGTAGCACCATCCACTTCAGCAGAAAGAAGCGGGGGGCACGGTGAAATGTAGCCTCATCCACAAAAAGTGCTTACCAAGGGCAGAGCAGACAACATATTTCTACCGTCAGCCAGTTCCCCACGCACGTTTAGTTTCACCTTTTATTGTTGAGAATAAGATCATAAAGATACAATACGAGTTAGGTTTAATAATGATGAGATGAATTACAAGGTGGACAGTGAGAGGCTGAGCTGGGTTTGAAACCGCTCCGGGACGGGAAGTGAAAAGGTAGCAGTGGAGGCAGGTGAACTGGGGGATTCAGCCTGCTTCTGTCTGGGCCGGCTAAACTCCCCAGTGAGGGCTGCACACCGAAATCCACGTCTCCAGCTGGGAAAAAAATGGTTTCACACTGAGGTTTGTGTGTGAGGAGTCAGCAGCCTGACTTTCACCAGCTCTGCCGACCTTGAATGCTGGAGTAATTGTTAAATTTGCAATAACTTACTTTCTCTGGCCAGATGGGGGAAGCAAAATAAGTTGTGATCACCACATTGACATATGACCAGCAAACAGTAGCTTATTTACACACCCAGCAGTTACAGAGCAACAATATTATTCATTTAGAGATGTGTCCAACTGCTGGTTCTTCAGCTGCTAAATGCTCCACTATTTTCACCAGCTAGTCGTGAACTGTGTTTGTCTGCTGAGCAGGTGGTGAACAGTGGGTCTTTGGAGCTCTTATACTGAAAACAGCTGCATGCTGCACCCAAAAACGACGCTATGACAGCAGCAAGAGCAAACCAAAACAGTAAAGTTAAATAATGATCTGAAACACTTAAAAAAAAAAAAAAAAAGCTAGTTAGTTTAACTTTGATTGAGATACAGGAGACAAAATGAGGTGAAAATCAGCACTTTGATATGATCAAATTAGCCAAACCGTGAAGGAGCATTAGCAAAAAAACAAACAAAAAAAAAGTAATTTCATGTCTATAAATTGGTAAACCTAAAATATATCAAAGGCAACAATCTTGAAAATCATGGCACTGAGTCAAACACAGACAAGCTGCTTCTTCAAAGACAAACAGCTGTCATAAGTTGAAACTTACCAACAAAAATATGACAAATGCGAACTGTCATACAAGCAAATATATGACCCACTTTCATAGCAGTTGCAGTTGAGCCGCTTTGAAAGCTGACATCTTTTGTGTTTGTTTGCTTGTAAATAATGACTAACAGCAAGCTCAAAAACTGTCTTGTACAAGGCTGTAAAATCTGACCTGGGCAAACTGATTGTGGATCAGCAATAACGCCGGTGACAGTGGCAGCAGTTGGACAATGCAGTGTAAAAGGTCTTGCCCTTTGACTTTGATGCCGTATTTTCACCTATGCAGATTGGAACCGAAAGTTCAATGTTGTACCTGACTGACTGTTAAAGCTTGAGCCACGATCCTGACATGACGGGACATTTTAACCTTTGTACACAGAGCTATGTCCCAACCAAAGAATGAACCAACGTACACGAACAAACAGATGCCATTTAAGTCAGTCAAGCAAAACAAAACAAAAAAGACCATCTGCTAGGTTTGTAAGTCCTGTTTTAAAAAGAAGCCTTTTTCTCCAGGTGAACAGCTGACCATAGTGTGGGACTAATACAAAATAATTGTTTATGTTCTGCATCACAAACTGTCTACAGCAGTATTTCCAGTATACAGAAAAAACAAGTTTCTTAAACCTTAAATTTAAAACAGCCTCATGCTCTATTAAAATGAGCTTACAGATAAATGATATCAGACCTCAACAGGTCAGCTCACAACTATCGCCACCTATTGTTGCCTCACTGTTCGACTCTGATGTGCAAGCATATCAATTTGAGATGCTTCTCAAATAACCAACCCATCAGTCAACGTGTGAGTCAAAGTGCAGCACAAACATTTACTGCCGGCAGTACTTCTTGTACCTTCAATCAGCTGATTCCTGGGATGATCTCACCTCACTGTTGCCAAATGACTAGCAGATATTCAGATTATTGATTAATTGTTTGAGGCACTTTTCAAGAAGAATTGCTGAGCACGTGCTTGTGCTTGAACACGTGATTGTAAACTGAAAATCTTTGGATTTTGGACTGAAAAATCTTTTTTAACATGTAGCCTCTAAGCTGTTTGTTTGTACTATTTAAACATTGATATCCAATTCCAGAAATACACATTTAATGGTACGGTCTTTGTCGCCTCAAAATATAGATTTGCAGCTCTGACACAATCGAGAATATGTGAATGAGTTTGACAGTGTTTATTGCAGGATGGTTACGGGTGTGTGTATATATAGTAGCAACCAAATAAATACCCAATTTCCATACAGCTGAGAAATGTCTAAGTAAACCTGTCACCCCAGAAAACTTACTGCAATTACTGTGCTTGTGAAACTCACTCACTTACATCATCTTCTTTTTCCTTTTCCTGCCTCGGGCCTGCGCATCAACTCTTTCATGCTTTAAGCTATAAATACCTTTCAAGCTACCCACTTTGCATCCACTTCTGGATTGTTGTGCTGCTGTTGGTTTCTGCCTTCAACTCTTTTTTGATTCTCTCCTTGCCAGGTATTTTCCCGTAAACAAGGTGCAATATTCAAAAGTTTACGTTAAGGGTAATGGAAAGGTCACTATTCACTTAAACAGAATCTATGAAATGCTGCATATATTGGTGGAAGTCTGACTGCAGTTTAATCCAGCTGCTTTTTGTCTTGTTAATAGTTTTAAAATGTGCATCCTGCTTCTGAAAGTGTTTACGTGGTCTGATTTCCAATTTAACTTGAATAAACTGAACTTTGTCCATGTTCACATTCCCATGCTAGTTATATTTTAGTCATTTTAAAGTAATGAGTTGTATGACAGTCAGTTTGACCAGCCACATATTTCAACTCAGGAATATGAATTTGTGCCTGCATATACAGTGGGTACCCTTTGCTGTGACACTCATATTTAACTCACATGCTGTCCATTTCTTCTGATCCTCCTTGAGATGGTTCTACTCCTTCATTGGAGTCCAGCTGTGTTTAATTAAACTG